>JAJOZX010008228.1:150000-184583 GCA_023014485.1 Bathynomus jamesi | reverse complement strand
GTAGGAATCTTGTTAAGTAAGAGTTGTTTTTTTTTAAGAAATTTATAAACACTTGAAAAGTCACTATTATTAACAGTTAATAATGAATATTAAGCCAGAATTTAACACAAAACACTGAACACTTCAGACACCAGTGATACATTTGTTTTTATTGAAACAGTAATTGTAACAGAGTTAATTGTAACAGAGTTAAAAGTAACAGAAGTTAAAAGTAACAGAAGTTAAAAGTAACAGAAGTTAAAAGTAACAGAAGTTAATTTCAAGAGAGTTAATTTCAGAAAGTTAATTTCAGTTATTTTCACTATTATATTCAGTATAGAATAATTTTATTTTATGTACCAAACATAATAGTACAGTACCTTCACGTACATTAGAGTGAAATATTGTTTACATTTTTTATTTTTGTTTACAATTTTTTTCCAAATTATTGAATTGAATTGACTTGCAAAATTAAGAGAGAGTTTACAGAGAGTTTATAGAGTTATAGAGATACTTGATAGAGTTCAAGTTAGTTTCAGAATACTTGATAAGAGTTCAAGTTAGTTTCAAGATACTTGATAAGAGTTCAAGTTAGTTTCAGAATACTTGATAAGAGTTCAAGTTAGTTTCAGAATACTTGATAAGAGTTCAAGTTAGTTTCAAGAATACTTGATAGAGTTCAAGTTAGTTTCAAGAATACTTGATAGAGTTCAAGTTAGTTTCAAGAATACTTGATAGAGTTCAAGTTAGTTTCAAGAATACTTGATAGAGTTCAAGTTAGTTTCAAGAATACTTGATTGAGTTCAAGTTAGTTTCAAGAATACTTGATTGAGTTCAAGTTAGTTTCAAGAATACTTGATTGAGTTCAAGTTAGTTTCAGAATACTTGAGAGTTTTATTCCGAGTCCCAAGTATTCCGAGTCCCAAGTATTCCGAGTCCCAAGTATTCCGAGTCCCAAGTCAGTTTTCAATGCAGTCAATTGAATTCAACTTTTCCTTTGTAATTTAAGAGAATTTAATTTAAGAAAATGTAAGTTAAGAATTTAATTCAACCTTTTTTTTTTGTTGAAAAAGTGAATTAAATTCAACCTGAATTGACCAGTTTGTGTCTTTAGTTTAACCTTTTTTGTTGTTTGTAAGAAGGAAATTGACCGATTTGTCTTCTTTTCATGCCATTGTTGCGTATATAAATATATAGTTATGTAATTTATCGTTTGTAACTAAAACAGTTTCTACAATTGTTTGTAATGACTTGTAATACGTGATAATAATAGTTGTGTAATAATTAATTAATCGAGCTTGTCCCAATGACTCCTTTTAAATTACTATGCTGAGGAACATACCGTCCCTCCGTTTTGTTTCAACTCTCTTAATTTTTGTTCTAAGTAGTGTGACAAGCAATCTTTTTTTTAAAGAGCAAAGTGCTCACGAAAGATGTATTGTCAATTTCAGACTTATACCCCCTGCTTAGTCACTCAATTCCCCCGTATGATCGCATATACCCTAAATTTCAGTTGTTTGTTCTTTTTTGTCATTTAATTTTAATAAAACTTCTACACAATAAAACATATGTATTTATCATATGCAAACAAGTTTTCAGACTAAAATATCAAATAATTCAAATTCTATCAACATTTAACGAAAGAGTATGATTTTTCTACTTAACATGCAAAAATTATTAAACCTTTTTTTTTTTATTTTATAAAAATAATTTTTAATGTAAAATTTACCTGTAATTAGATTTTAACAATAATTGACTTAAACTTAAAAGATTTTATAACCCTAAACCCATCTTAAATTATTATACATTATTTTTAAACTTTGTTAATTCAAAAACCTTCCAAATCCCTACACATTTGACCACAGGTCTATACATCATCCACTACGTAATTCGATTTGTACCTACAACAGTCAATAAAAATGCATGTATGCACACTATATATATTGTAAGATACACACTTTGTACCTAGTACACAAAAATACACATTAGACCACAGGTCTATACATCATCCATTATGTAATTCGATTTTTTTACTTACAATAGTCAATAAACATTAGCTTATAGATTGTACGATTTACGTTTTTCCCTTTTATCTACTCTATTCATTATGTACGTAATTTTTCCCACAGAAAAATAAAATTTTGTAACAAAATTTAACAATATCATTGGTTGTCTAACTTAATTGTTTGTCTAAATTAACGTATTAATCCTTTTATTCTGTTTGTATAAAATTAAAGTTTTAATTTTTGAATTTTTATATTTTATAATAGCCCTCTAAGCGAGTGTCATGTTAAAAATTTGATTACCCTGCATTGAACTCAACCACGCGAAATCGTTCTGTATAAAATTTGTATAAAAAGAAAAATTCGCCATCTAACTTGAAGTAGTTAGGATGTTATTTTCTCATTTGTATTGTATTAATTGTACCCTATTCTATTATTGTATAAATATCATTTTTGAGGGGGAAACACTGTAAAAATGAACAATGAATAACCCATATTCATTTTTACATAAGAAACCAAAATCGCCTAAGCGAGTTTTGGATAAAATTTTTATTTGTAGCTTCCTATTTTTGTTTGTGTCACAACCCTCTGATCTACCATTTCTAAGGTTTAGTCGTATCCATTTTCCATTTTTCATTTGTTATAGAATTTATTATAATTAATTATGGTTGTCTTGCATCTCACCCTCGACCCTAGATTATGCATACACATTGCATGTGGCAGGATTGGAGCCCGCGGTTGTACTACTTAGTCATTGATACCAACTCTTTGTCTCTAATCCGTTCTTGTAAATCTTCCTAATAATGATTTGTACTATACGTAAAAATTCAATAACTATGACGTCACATTTTCCCGTCATTTATTTACCTTCATCATATATCTAGTATTCAATGTATGAAAATTCTTTAACATCATACTAAGGACGAAACACTCTATAGAAGTCATTATTTATATGTTATGTAGTATAAATATAACTATTATTCGACCATATCTCCCGCCCCCATACGTCCATATCTTATCTTGACCATTATCGTATGTCAATTTTATTAAATATTCAAACTTCATGCCTTCGTTCGAAAACGCAAAAATACGTTCTCGTATTATTTTTTTCATTATTTTTTCAAGTGCGTTCACCCCTCAAGATATTCATGAATGCTTAGGTAAGCGATCGAAATTCCGCTAACTGGCAGAAGTGAGCGCTTCTAAGATAAAATATCTCCTTTCCCTCTGATTTCAAATTTATAACATATTATGTCGTATATAAATTATCTCGTATGTGCCCAGGAACTTGTGTTGTACTAATAACCATATATAATAACCATATATTAACCATATATAAATATAAAAACACTGTAATTAATAATAACTTGTAATGTACTCCAATAAAACTGTACTTAATAATGTAATGTACTAAATGACGTAGTCAATGTACTTTAATGGAATTGTAGTTAACGATAATAAATGAATTGGTAATTATAATCATAGTTACAGTAGACCAAAATTACAATATACTCAATGTCCGACCCGACATTATGTCGCCATAAGGAATGTAGAATCGGCGATACTGTTGTTATTTTTTTTATTATTATTATTCCGTTGGAATAAATTTTGATGTGCTTTCTACTTTGTCAAATAATTGATGACCTGTTGTTTTTTTAAAATCTCATAATCATTTTTAGATTTAGCTTAATAATGAATCCTGAGTAACTTTTGACATGTCATGTTTTGTATACATTCTTTCTTCGTTATAAAAGATGAAGTCATGTCTTGCCTAAGCATTTAATTGTAAATCTTAAACCTTTAATTTTTACTCATATGCATATTTTAGTGTAAAGATGCATAGTTCAATTTCCACTTTTAGTTAACTTGGCAGATCATGACATCAGATCTGAAAATACGCAATTTAAGATAAAAATATGGCTTCATCTTCAAATATCTTGTTTATTCGTTTAAACCTTACCACAGCTAAAAGATTTACTTTATTTTCAAATATTGTGCAAAAATAATGCAGCCTCTTCAACATTTAATAATGATGATGTTAATAGAATCGGGGTATATAAATCCCACAAATTTCTTCCATGTTTGTTTCTGATTCCAACTACGAGGCTGAGCATTACCTGTAACAGTTTTAGGAGTAAAACACAGTAAGAAAAAGTCTTTATCTTCTCCTTCGAGCCGTGCTCTCTTCAGAAAACTTAGTAATTAGAATCTCCCGATAAGTTAC
This sequence comes from Bathynomus jamesi, assembly GCA_023014485.1. Taxonomy (NCBI): domain Eukaryota; kingdom Metazoa; phylum Arthropoda; class Malacostraca; order Isopoda; family Cirolanidae; genus Bathynomus; species Bathynomus jamesi. The sequence continues at coordinate 180,377 of JAJOZX010008228.1, read as the reverse complement.
AAGAAGAATCGGGGAGAAACCTCAAAGAATTTAATAAGCCTCTCAGAATCCTCCGAGCCACTAAAGAAGAACTCGGAGAGTAGTATAGAAGAAACTACTGCAAGTACCAGATCCGTTGCTGCCTCCTAACCAGAACCCCCGTCGACTTCGAACCAACCCAGGGCCATAGACGGAGGGGTTAACACATATATAATACATATATATATATATATATATATATATATATATACATATATATATACATATATAATACATATAATACATATATATATATATATAATACGTATATATATATACGCATATATAATACATATATATATATACATATATAATACATACATATATATATATACATATATAATATATACATATATATATACATATAAAATACATACATATATAATACATGCATATATATATATATATATATATATATATATATATATATATATATATATATATATATATATAATATATATATACATATATATATACATATATAATACATATATAATACATATATACATATATATATATATAATACATATATACATATATATATATATAATACATATATATATATATATATATATATATATATATAATACATATATACATATATACATATATACAACATATATAAATACATATATACATATATACATATATATAATACATATACATATATACATATATATAATACATATATACATATATACATATATATAATACATATATACATATACATATATAATACATATATATATATACATATATAATACATATATATATATATATATAACAAATATATATATATATATACATATAATACTATATATATACATATATAATACATATATATATATATATACATATATAATACATATATATATATATATATATACATATATAATACATATATATACATATAATACATATATATATATATATACATATATAAACATATATATATATACTATATATACATATATATATATATATATATATATATATATATATATACACATATAATACATATATATATATATATACATATATAATACATATATAATATATATACATATATAATACATATATATATATGTTAACCCCCCTTTATGGCCCTGAGTCGGTTCGGATTCGACGGGGGGGTTCTGGTTCGGAGGCAAGCAAAGGATGTTTCTTCTTTATACTTTTCTATAATTCTTTCTAATTCTTTTCTCTCGCTTATTAATTCTTCTCTTTTTATAATTCTCTGATCTTTTCTCTTATACTAAAATTATCGACTTTTCTCTTTTATAACTTGTCGACTTGACTGACTGAGTTCCTGAAGAGAGTACGGCTCGAAGGAAAAAGATAAAAACTTCTTTTACTGTGGTTTACTTCTTAAAAATTACAGTTAGTACTCTGAATTTACAAGGGTAGAAGTTCGACCTCTTTCGACCATGGCTCAGGCCAGAATCTAAAAATATTAAGAAGGCAAGGGGCCTCTGCCCCCTCCTAATGAGGTGCTAATCTGAAGTACAATGATGAAGTGCCTTAAATGAAGTGGCAAAATGAAGTGCTAATCCGAAGTACAATGATGAAGTGCAACGATGAAGTGCTAATCTGAAGTGAAGTAATTTTAGAAGTACAGTATAACATAGTCTAAATGTTTGGGGGAGACAATCGAAGGTTAAGTTTCCCCCATTTTTAAACACATAATCAGATGTTTTTTGAAAGATTTCAACTAAAAAAAATATAAATAAAAAAGAACAACAGTATCGCCGATTCTACATTTTTGACGGCAATATCATTTCGTAATAGCACATAAGCACAATTTTGAGTACATGACTGAGTACGTATTAATTTTGGTTCATTACAATTACGATTACAATTACCAATTAATTCACATTCACTTGTTGTTTAATTACACTTCCATTTTAAAGTACATTCTTACATGATAAATTAAATCATTACATTTAATTACAGTTTCACTGAAGTACATTACAAGTTATTATTAATTTAAAGTATTACAGTTAATTACAATTAAACAGTTACTATAACTTTTCGTTTTTACAGTGTTTCATATTAATAGACAATTAAGATGTTAGAAATATAATACAAAGTACACGGCACTTACGAGATAATTTATTTACGAAATAATATGTTATAATGTTATGAATTTGAAATCAGAGCGGACGGAGGCATCTGATCTTTGAGGCGCTCGAATCTGCTGTCGTGAGTGGAATTTTATAACTTCTTAACTCAGCATTTTTTAGTTCAACTCGGGAGGTCATATAATTAAAAATAAAAATGAAAAAAATAATACGAGAACGTTTTTTCGCGTTCTCGAACGAACTGCGAAAGTTTTGCATTTCATGATTGACACGAGTAAACATAGACTGATAAGTTGATAGGGCATAAGTAGACAATAGGTAGATGAATGAATAAGTAATAAAATTAATAAAGGATAGCGGTCAAGAAAGAACATGAATGTAAGAATGAGTATGGTTCAATAATAATGTTTATGCTACATAACATATAAATAATGACTTCTATAGAGTGTTTAGTCCTTAGGGAAATAAATGACGGGAAAATGTGACGTCGTAGTTATTGAATTTTTACGTATAGTACAAATCATTGTTAGGAAGATTTACAAGAACGAATTAGAGACACAGAGTGGGAAACGTAAAGAGAATAAAGTTATTTTGTGACGTCATAGTGTATAAGTCATTATTAGAAAGATGAATTAGAAAAATACAGGAATGAATAAAGACGTACAAATCGAAATTCTATCCAAAACTCGCTTATGTGATTTTTGGTTTCTTATGTAAAAATGGACAATGAATTCATATAATGATGGTGTAGGAATTGTTCATTGTTCACTTTTTACATATATATATATATATACATATATAATACATATAATATATTATATATATAATACATATATATACCTATATAATACATATATATATATCTACATATATAATAAATGTATAGAAACGATGTAAGTATAGAGGAATGTTCTGCACACGAGGAGAGAAATAACGAACAAATGAAAAATGAGGTCCCCGCCCGGGAATATATACACATATACATATATAATACATATATATATATACTATATACATATATAATACGTATATATATATACATATATACATTTATAATACATATATATATATACATATATAATACATATAATATATATACTATATATATATATATAGATATATATATAATATATATACATATATAATACATATATACATATATACATATATAATACATATATACACATATATAATACATATATATATATATATACATATATAATACATATATATATATACATATATAATACATATATATATATATATACATATATAATTCTTATATATATATATATATATATATATATATATATACACACATATATAATTCTTATACATACATACATATATAATTCTTATATATATACACACAAATATAATTCTTATATATATATATACATATTAATTCTTTATATATATATACATATATAATTCTTATATATATATATATATAGATATATCCTTATATATATATACATACATATATAATTCTTATATATATATATATATATACACATATATAATTCTTATATATATATACACATATATAATTCTTTATATATATACATATATAATTCTTTATATATATACATATATAATTCTTTTATATACATACATATATAACTTTTATATATATATACATATATAATTCTTTTATATATATATAAATATAATTCTTTTATATATATACATATATAATTCTTTTATATATATATATACATATATAATTCTTTTATATATATACATATATAATTCTTTTATATATATACATATGTAATTCTTTTATATATACATATATAATTATTTTATATATATACATATATAATTCTTTTATATATATACATATATAATTCTTTTATATATACATTTATAATTCTTTTATATATACATGTATAATTCTTTTATATATACACATGTATAATTCTTTTATATATACATGTATAATTCTTTTATATATATATATATACATGTATAATTCTTTTATATATATATATACATGTATAATTATTTTATATATATATATACATGTATAATTCTTTATATATATATATACACATGTATAATTCTTTATATATATATATACATGTATAATTCTTTATATATGTATATATATATAAAGGAATTATACATGTATATATATATATATAAAAGAATTATACATGTATATATATAATATAAAAGAATTATACATGTATATATATAAATATAAAATAATTATACATGTATATATATATAAAAGAATTATACATGTATATATATATATATATAAAAGAATTATACATGTATATATATAAAAGAATTATACATGTGTATATATATAAAAGAATTATACATGTATATATAAAGAATTATAAATGTATATATAAAAGAATTATATATGTATATATAAAAGAATTATATATGTATATATATAAAGAATTATATATGTATATATAAAAGAATTATATATGTATATATATAAAATAATTATATATGTATATATATAAAAGAATTACATATGTATATATATAAAAGAATTATATATGTATATATATAAAAGAATTATATATGTATATATATATATATAAAAGAATTATATATGTATATATAAAAGAATTATATTTATATATATATAAAAGAATTATATATGTATATATATATATAAAAGAATTATATATGTATGTATATAAAAGAATTATATATGTATATATATAAAAGAATTATATATGTATATATATAAAAGAATCATATATGTGTATATATATATAAGAATTATATATGTGTATATATATATATATATATATATAAGAATTATATATGTATGTATATATATATAAGGATTATATATGTATATATATATATATATATATATAAGAATTATATATGTATATATATATATAAGAATTATATATATACATGTATAATTCTTATATATAATATACATGTATAATTCTTATATATATATATATATATACATGTATAATTCTTATATATATATATATATATATACCTGTATAATTCTTATATATATACGTATATAATTCTTATATATATATACGTACATAATACTTATATAATATACGTATATAATACATATACATACGTATATACAGTAATACATATACATATATATATACGTATATAATACATATATAATATACATATAATACATATATGTATATATATATATATATATATATATATATATATATATATATATATATATATATGTATTATATATATATATATATATATATATATATATATATATATATATATATATATACGTATATAATACATATATATATATACATATATAATACATATATATATATATATATATATATATATATATAGATATATATATATAATACAAATATATATATATATATACATATACATATGTAATACATATATATATATATACACATATGTAATACATATTATATATATATACATATATAATACATATATATATACATATATAATACATATATACATACATATATAATACATATATATATACATATATAATACATATATATATATATACATATATAATACATATATATATATACATATATAATATATATATATATACATATATAATACATATATATACACATACATATATAATTCATATATATATACATATATAATTCATATATATATAAATATATATACATATATAATACATATATATATATATATACATATATAATACATATGTATATACATACATATATAATTCATATATATATATACATATATAATACATATACATATATATATATACATATATAATACATATATTATATACATATATATATATATATATATAGATATATATATAAATATACATATATAATATATATATATATATATATATACATATATAATACATATATATATACATATATAATACATATATATATACATATATAATACTTATTAGAGCGATTAAAGGAGAAAACTAATAAGATTGTTTTAACAGGTATACTTCCTCGAATTATCCAACGAAGCGATTTCTACAGCAAGGCGACCTATATTAACAATAACCTAAAGTCTCTTTGCCAACAGGAAGGAGTGCATTTTGCAAATTTTTGGAACAGTTTCTACGGCAGGAGAGACTTGTTCCTCGAAGATGGACTTCATCTTAATGAAGTTGGAGCTGCGCGTTTAGGAAGACTATTTCATAATACTGTCTCTTCTTTTCAGGCTGCCGTAACCCGAACGGTCCCAGCGTAAATTCCACAAATTTCCCCCGCGCTCGCGAAGGTGTCGCAATTACAAACAATTTGAAGGTTCTATCCTTAAATGCTCGTAGCCTACGAAATAAAATAAACGAATTTTTTTCTTTAATTGCTTGTAAAGACTATGATTTAATTGCGATAAATGAATCGTGGCTTAGCACTGAAACACGTGACTTTGTAGGGGAGTATCAAATTAAAGGTTATAGACTTTTTGTTAAAAACAGAATAGGTAGGCGAGGAGGCGGTGTTAGTTGTATATCAAAGATAATATTGCGAACGTTATAGAAGTAAAGCACTCAATTCCAGAACCGATAGATTCGACTGTAGCAGAACTTAAATTGAACGATTTCAAACTTCTTGTTGCGGTTATATATAGGCCCCCAAATCAAACAGCTGATACGGACGAAGCGTTATATCGTGAACTAAAGAGAATAATCGGTAGTGAGCAGGCTTTAGTTATGGGTGACTTTAATTGCGCCAACGTGAATTACGATACAATGCAGGGAGACGCAGAAGGTAATCGTTAGTAATTTTCTCGAGGATAGCTTTCTTATTCAAAAGGTTGGGGAACCTACGAGGTTGGACAGTATTTTAGATTTAGTAATAACTTCGGATGATAGGCTAATTACTGAGCTTCAAGTAATAGAACCGTTGAGCAATAGCGATCACAATATGGTAGAGTTTGTCCTCTCAGTAAGTCACTCGAAACCAACTAACTCGACTAAAATTCCTAACTTCCAGCACGCAGACTTTAGTAAATTTCGAAATAAATTTTCACACGTCAATTGGGAAAACGTAATGGGGAACTCCAACGCAAAACTAATGTGGGAATCGTTCGTAACGGTATTTAGGACTATAAATGAGGAATGTGTACCGTACAAAATTAAGCGTGCGAAAGTAAACAACAAGCCTTGTGGTTTACTTGTAGAGTAGGAGACATTATAAAGAGTAGAGATAGGGCTTATAGGCTATATAAGTGCGATAAAGATAATCTGTTGTTACGAAACAACTACATATCTCTAAGGCGTGAAGCTAAAAGTGTAATAAAAAAGTCAAAACGCGAATTTGAAATCTCCATAGCTCGTGACGGTAAAGAAAACCCCAAGCGATTCTTTCAATACGTCAATAATAGAAATCCAGTAAAAAGTGTCTTAGGTCCATTAAAAAATTTAAATGGAGATCTAGTCTCTGAAAACAAGGAAATGGCTACCTTGCTAAACGAATTTTTTACGTCAGTTTTTACTATAGAAGATGTAACGAATATCCCTACGGTCATATACATAATACCTTTTGATAATGGTAATATTTTGGATAATATTGTCGTTAGTGAAGGGGAAGTAATGCGCTATATTGATAAAATGAAAACGCGTAAATCACCGGGACGGATTCCATATATCCCATACAACTAAAAGAATTAAAAGATAGCATTGTTGTGCCGCTAACAAAGATTTTTAATGCGTCTATTTCTGAGGGGTGCGTACCACATAATTTCAAGTTAGCAAACGTAACACCTATCTTTAAGAAAGGCGATAAAGGTGCGGCGGGAAATTATAGGCCAATCAGTTTAACGTCTGTTGTAGGTAAGCTTTTGGAATCAATAATTAGGGATCGTATAGTCGAACACTTAGAATACCATAAACTTGTTAGAAATACGCTGCACGGATTTAGGCGAAACAAATCTTGCTTAACTAATCTTTTAGAATTTTTCCAAAGCGTGGTTGACGATTACGATAGACATCGGGCGGTTGATGTAGTGTATTTAGATTTTCAAAAAGCGTTTGACACCGTGCCGCACAAAAGACTCATTGAAAAAACTAAGGCTCATGGAATCAGGGGTGTAGTAATAAATTGGCTAGAAGAGTGGTTGCGAGGCAGGAAACAGAGGGTGGTCGTTGATGGAGCGGAGTCGTGCTGGGCTAATGTAGCGAGTGGCGTTCCTCAGGGTTCTGTATTGGGCCCCTTGCTTTTTCTTATATATATTAACGATTTAGATGTCGGCCTAGTCAGTACAGTTTCAAAGTTTGCGGATGACACGAAGCTGGGTGGTAGGGTGATTAATGACGAAGATAGAGGTAAAATTCAGGAAGATCTGAATAAAATCGTTGATTGGTCAGTCACATGGCAAATGAGATTTAACGTTGATAAGTGCAAAATTTTGCATATAGGTTCGCGTAACGGTAAATTTGCGTATAGTATGTCAGGGAAAGATTTAACAAGCGTAGAGCAGGAAAAAGATTTAGGAGTTATAGTCACTGGTGATTTAAAAGTAGCGAAACAAAGTACAGCAGCGGTCAATAAGGCGAACAAAGTGTTAGGTTTTATAGACCCCATTTGGAGTACGCGGTCCAATTTTGGAATCCGTATATGCGCAAAGATATAGACAAAATCGAAAGAGTTCAAAGACGAGCAACTAAGATGATTCCGTCGCTTACGTCAAAGTCGTACGAGGATAGGCTTAAGGAGTTAAAATTGACAACACTCGAGACCAGGAGGTTAAGGGGTGATCTAATCCAGGTTTTCAAAATTATGAATGGGTTCGATAACGTAGATAGAGATAGCTTTTTCGAAATATCTCAATATAATTGGACTAGAAATAACAGGTGTAAGTTGACAAGTAGAAGGTTCGAGACAGTAGTTGCGAAAAACTTTTTTACGCATAGAATAGTAAATAGCTGGAATAGTTTGCCGGTAGAAGTAATTAGTAGCACGTCTATAAACATGTTTAAAAATCGATTAGACGCATATGTTGATAGAAAGGGTATAGTTTAAGGTAGTAAAATTAAGGCTTTCTGGGGATAGATCCCACAGCTCAACACAAGTGTTGTGGGATATAGGGAGGCAGCGTCTTGGGTTAGGGGATACTCTCTGTCCTTACACACCCCATTTAAAGAGATTCCTCTGCCGAGCGGTGCCCCCCCATAGTACTGTGAGGTATTGAAAAACTCATGATCTTCACTGTGAGGTATTGAAAAACTCATGATCTTCACTGTGAGGTATTGAAAAACTCATGATCTTCACTTGCCCCACAAACACCTTTAAATGGGAGACCCAAAATGGGTGCACACACATTTCTACATTACTGTACAGTCTTTACAGCCACACCTCTTTTTCTCGTAAGTGTATATATTGTAATGTGTGTGATTGTAGATTTTGACTTGGTCCGCTATCGATATGGACCGTGACTTGATGGATACCGTAATGAAATTGACTGGATTCTTTGGATCCGATATATTTGCATGTCCTTTATAAATAGATATAGAGTGTAACATATTTGTGGATAGTAGTCTATTATGACTTGATCCTCTGGATCAGAGATTCTATCTTTAATTTTAAATCGATAATTAATTAGTTTTAAATTGATAATTATTTAGTTTCGTAAAAATTGGTCGTTGCCAATTTACCGGCAGTTTTTACATAAATTTCTTATGTTCTTGTGGTTCGGAACCCACGTAAAATTGTAGGTCCCCTCCGCCACCACGGAGGACATACACAATACACGAACACAGTTAGGTAGACCAGCCATGAGTGGATCCTAGGGTCTTTGTTGTTCTGAAACATTATAACATTATAACATTATATACATATACATATAATATATATATATATATATATATATATATATATATATATACATATATATAAAGGCCTTAAACCCTCCATCCCCCAATATAATGATCTGCGGAGACTTTAACTTCCCATTTATAAAATACAAAAAGGTGAATAGAAATATATATATTCACCAGGACAAGGGGGGCACAAGAGAAGATCAGGAACAAGCAAAAATGTTGATGGCTCTCACAAACGAGTTTATGCTGACACAGGAGATAACAGAAAATACCAGAAAAAATAACTGTCTGGATCTGGTATTCACGAATAACACGAACTTGATTGCTGATATAAAAATAACCCCAACCATTATCTCAGACCACAACTTAATCGAGATATCAACAAATATGATGGCAGCATTAGAAGACAATACACATATTGTGGAAAGAAGTAAATTCGGGGCCTTTAACTTAAACTCGAAGACTATAAATTGGGAAGCAATCAGATCGCACATGGCCCAAATACTGTAGAATGGAGAACAATTTTCGAGAATAAAACAACGGAAGAAATGCTAACAACTTTGGAGGAAAAAACGCTGAGAATTTTAGAAAAATATGCTCCGAAATCACAGCCAAAAGGAAAGAGGAGCTGGCTAGAAAGGCAAAAGAGAAGACTATTCCGCAAAAGAAAGAGAGTGGAGGCGAAGTTAGGAAACTGCGGAGATAATGGCAGGAAAATAATAAAAGAAAAACTGGAGGGTATCGATAGGGAAATACAAGCCCTGATTAAGGACCATACAGAGAGGGAAGAGGAAAAGGCGGTAGAAGCAATAAAGGAAAATCCAAAATACTTCTATAGCTATGCAAAAAGGAAAACCAAAACGCGCGCCGCTATTGGGCCCTTAAGGACGGGAAATAATGAACTAACCGACGATCCAAAAGAAATATCTAATACATTGAGAGCTCAATATGAATCAGTTTTCAGTACCCCAAAAAGTGACAAAGCGATACCTGACATAAATGCATTCTTTGAAGAGGAATTGCAAGGAGAGTATATAACAGACTTTGAGTTTACACCAGAAGATGTAGCGAGAGCTATAGAACAAATGAAACTACATTCAGCTGCAGGTCCGGACAATTGGAACGCACTATTGATTAAAAACTGTAAAAATGAAATAGCTACACCTTTATACTGGATATGGAGAATATCCCTAGCCACTGGGGAAATACCGAGCATCTTGAAAAGAGCAAACATTGTCCCTATATATAAAGGAGGGGACAGATCTCAAGCAAAGAACTATAGACCAGTGTCATTGACGTCCCACCTCACCAAAGTATTTGAAAGAATAGTTAGACAGAAAATTTATGATTTCCTGGAGACACGGGAAAGATTCAACGAAAATCAGCATGGATTCCGATCAGGTAGATCATGCCTATCACAACTAATAGAGCATTACAACAATATCCTAGATGCATTGGAAGGCAATGACAACTACGATGTTATATACACAGATTTTGCTAAAGCTTTCGATAAATGTGACCATGGTATAATAGGACATAAAATTAAAGACATGGGAATAACAGGCAAAGTGGGAAAATGGATCTACAACTTCCTTAGTGATCGTCTGCAGGTCGTCAAAATTCAAGATATATCATCATCAGAATCGGAAGTACGCAGCTCAGTACCACAAGGGACAGTACTGGCCCCACTCCTGTTCATTATCATGCTAACAGACATAGACAGCGGAGTAAACAGCAATAGTATAGTAACATTCTTTGCAGACGATACAAAGATCAGCAGAAAAATCAGCGATGTACATGACGTGGAGGCCTTGCAGAGGGACACGAACAAAATATACAAATGGTCAGAAGACAACAACATGTCATTCAACGCCGAGAAATTTCAGCTCTTGAGATATGGTAGAAAAGAAGAACTTAAACAGACTGCATATTATGCTCCAGATAGACAGGAAATTCAGAGAAGCATGAAAGCGATTGATCTCGGGATAATAATGACAGATGATGCGAAATTCGAAACACAAAATCAGATAGCGATAAATAAAGCAAAAAGAGTCGCCGGACAGGTTCTAAGAACGTTCAAGAGAAGGGACAGGACAGTAATGATTCCCTGCTAAAAACACTGATTATACCAAAACTTGAATACTGCTCAGTTTTGACGTCCCCATATAAAAAGGAAGAAACTAATAAACTAGAAGAAACGCAAAGGCATTTCACAGACAAGATTGATGGCTGCAAAGAACTCAACTACTGGAAAGACTACGTAAACTAAATCTGTACTCACTGGAAAGAAGAAGAGAGAGGTACATCATAATCTACATATGGAAAATGATCGAAAAACTGGTACCAAACCTAAAACTAAACCCAATTACCATTCAAACAACACTGGAAAATAGGAAAGGCAGAAATGTGTAGTGTTCCCAAATTAAAAGCACGACAAGGGACCTCCTCAACCCTGAAGGAAAATAGCTTGGTTGTCAGGGGGCCAAGACTTTTCAACCAGCTTCCTAAGGACCTCAGAAACGTAACGGGGGTCAAAGTTGAAGTCTTCAAGAAAAGACTGGATGCCTGGCTCAGGACAGTACCAGATGAGCCGGGCGTGCCTGGTTATGTACGGTGGAGAGCGCAAGAAAGTAACTCGCTCCTCCACCAGGACAGACCTAGAGGCGGGGCCACCAGCTTGACCTCCGTGTGAAGAGAGACCAACACACGAAACAACATAAGGTTCATAAGGTAAGGTATATAATACATATATATATATACACACACACTATATATATATATATATATATATATATAAATATTATATATATATATATATATACATATATAATCCATATATATATATAATATATATATACAATATATATGACACATATATATATAATATATATTATACAGATATAATACATACATATAATATATATATATATATACATATATAATATATATATATATACATATATATATACATATATAATACATATATATATATATAATATATAATACATATATATTATACATATAATACATATATATATATACATATATAATACATATATATATATACATATAATACAATATATATATATACATATATAATACATACATATATATAATACATATGTAATACATACATATATATATATATGTATGTATTACACTGGGGAACACAACTTTTGGTGACTTAGATGTTAGACCTGTTTCTGGGTATATTGAGGTCGCTGATTCTAAAAGACATTAGTTTTTCTCCATCAGCTCTGCTTATCAAGATATGATATATACTCATATATATTTCTATATAATGTATATAATATTATATAATTGTTGACTGGCAATCACTGTGTTGTCAATTGAATACAAAGTATGATGAATGTCAGCAAAAATAGTGTATTAACATCAAACAAGCATAAGGTACAAAAATATTTCTTAAATTCAAACAAGCTTGAGACACGAACGGCAAAAAAAGTCTTTTCATTGAGACTCTCACATAAACTGCGTTTCTGAGATTTCTTGCGATGAGATGTGCCAGGACATTCGCGTTGGATGCTCCAGCAGTAATCTGCACATGTGAGTATCCCATCGTCCGCGGTACCGTTCTTCCATGTCCTTAGTTCTTGGTGAAATCGTTCACCCTGTTCCTCGCTTAGATCACCGAGGTTATCTGGGAAACGATCCAAATGACTGTGGAGGTAATGCAGTTTGATGCTCATTTTACAGCCAAGTTTACAAAAAGAAGAGAGCATATTCTCCACTAGTTCACCGTAGTTATCGGCCTTATAGTTCCCAAGGAAATTCTCACAACCATATTAAACGATGACCACGCACGTGCCTCAATGTTGTCCATTGAATCTTGGAAACGCGGGTCTTTCATGAGTTCCCGGATTTGCTGTCCCATCGAAAATACCTGCCTTCAGCTTTTCCATGCTCAGCGCAGGAAATTTTTCACATATGTAGCCAAAACACGTCCCATCTCTGTTCAAAGCCTTTATAAATTGTTTCATCAAACCTAGTTTGATGTGCAGTGGTGGCAATATGATCCTTTCTCTGTCAACCAAAGCTTCTTTGATGATATTTTTTTCTCCAACCACCATGTTTTCTCTCAGAGGCCACTGTCTTCTACCCAGTGTTCATCTTTAGCTCTACTGTCCCAGAGACATATAAAGCACGGGTACTTGGTGTACCCGCTCTGCTGGCCCAGGAGAAAATTCACCATCTTCAGATCCACACAGATCACCCATTTGTGGTCTCGTATGATATCTTTTCTAGGACTAGGGCGACTGTCCCGTGCTCTTCTCTCATACCGACTGAGTGACCAATTGGGATTGATCTGTATCTGTTGCCGTTGGTAGAAGAACACATTTAGGCTCCGTTTGGAGCTATCTATGAATAACCGCCATTCACTTGGTGTGTATTCGATATGCCCATTTTCATCAGCAATCCGCGCACATTGTTGCAGAAAACTAAATCGTTCTCTTTTGAGAAGAAGGGCAATAAATCCTTTTCTCTGTCGCGATAGAACGTGATTTGGTTCCCGTCAGCAGTAAATTTTTTTCTCCCAGCCTGGAAGCTAACAATTCAGACGATTTCTTCGAAAGACTTAAGTCCCTATGAGGTCGTTTAATTCGTGTTGACTAAAACCTCTGCATCTGATGACGGTCCTTCGAAATCACTGTCATTTTGTCCACATATGCTTTCTTTGTCAGTAGCAGATTCATCATCTTCGTGAGGGAGCTCTGGAAGATGGCTGAATGATGGGACAGGTATCTCAGCTGAATGTGAAACAGGCCGTCTAGCTGAGTCTATGTCGGATACGTCCATTTACTCCGGTTAACGTCCATTGATGCCCTTTATATTCACCAAACAAAGTAACAGTCATCACTGTGGTTCTCTGTTCTCTCCATACCATTGGTATACCAAATTTCAGGCACCTCCTCTTTCCGATGGTCCATTCCGCAGATGCTCCGTACACGTTTTACATACAACATGAGGAGCCCATGGCTTATCTTGGCCCCCTAGTTGTACTTTGAAATAGGCAAAATAAGCTTTTTTCACAAAATCAGTAATAGTTTTTCTTGTTCAATGAACGTGTACTCTCCGCAGATAAACAAACACATCTGGATGATTTAAACACTTTCTTCGTGATGAAGCCATGTCAACACCTGTAACAGGAAAGAATTCACGTTAGTTCATGTACAATACACATGCAAACAGCAACATCAGCAAAATCATAGCTACAATTTAATTATACAGATGCATTTAGATTTACGAGCAACTCATAACTACCGTTCCAGAAGGGTAATAAAGTAGGAATGACGTATGCAATATCTCAAACACTAGAGCTGCTAGAACAAAATGGATGATATTTTCTGAATCAGTGGCATGAAAATATCCAGAATAAGGTCTAAAATCTCAGGCACCAAGAAAATTTTTTTTTTTGTTCCCCAGTGTTATATATGTATATATATATATATATATATTATATATATAATATATATATATGTATGTATTATATATGTATATATATATATATGTATGTATTATATAAGTATATATTATATATGTATGTATTATATATGTATATATATATATATATATATATATATATTATGTATTGTTGTTTATATATATATATATATATATGTATGTATTAATATATGTATATATATATATATATATATATGTATGTATTATATATGTATATATATATATATATGTATGTATTATATATGTGTATATATATATGTAGTATTATATATGTGTTTGTTATATATATATATATGAATAGAAACGAATAAGTATTAAGGAACGTTCCTTAATACTTATGTCGTTTCTATTCATTTATATACTGCGCGGTCATTGCAGTTATTTGCATATATATATATATGTATGTATTATATATGTATATATATATATATGTATGTATTATATAAGTGTATATATATATATGTATGTATTATATATGTGTATGTATATATATATATGTATTATATATGTTTATATATATTATATAGTATGTATTATGTGTATATATATATATATGTATGTATTATATATGTGTATATATATATATATGTATGTATTATATATTGTGTATATATATATATATATGTATGTATTTATATATATATATATATGTATATATATATATGTATATCTATGTATGTATTATATATGTAATATATATATATATATATTATATATATATATATATATAATATTATATATGTGTATATATATATATAATGTATGTATTATATATGTGTGTATATATATATATATATGTATGTATTATATATGTGTATATATATATGTATGTATTATATATGTGTATATATATATGTATGTATTATATATATATGATATATATATATATGTATGTATTATATATATATATAATATATATATATATATATATATATATATATATATATATATATATGTATGTATATATGTGTATATATATATATATTGTATGTATTATATATGTGTATATATATATATATATATATATATATGTATGTATTATAAATGTGTATATATATATATGTGTATATATATATATATATATATGTATGTATTATATATGTGTGTATATATATATGTGTATGTATTATGTGTTAACCCCTCCGTCTATGGCCCTGGGTTGGTTCGAAGTCGACGGGGTTCTGGTTAGGAGGCAGCAACGGATCTGTTACTTGCAGTAGTTTCTTCTATACTACTCTCCGAGTTCTTCTTTAGGGCTCGGAGGATTCTGAGAGGCTTTTTTAAATTCTTTGAGGTTTCTCCCCGATTCTCCTTGTAACTTATCAGGAGATTCTAATGACTAAGTTTTCTGAAGAGAGCACGGCTCGAAGGAGAAGATAAAGACTTTTTCTTACTGTGTTTTACTCCTAAACTGTTACAGGTAATGCTCAGCCTCGTAGTTGGAATCAGAACAAACATGGAAGAAATTGGTGGCTTTATATACCCCAATTCTACTAACATCATCATTATTAAATGTTGAAGAGGCTGTATTATTTTTGCACAATATTTGAAAATAAAGTAAATCTTTTAGCTGTGAAGGTTTAAACGAATAAACAAGATATTTGAAGATGAAGCCATATTTTTATCTTAAACTGCGTATTTTCAGATCTGATGTTATCATGATCTGCCAAGTTAACTAAAAGTGGAAATTGAACTATGCATCTTTACACTAAAATATGCATATGAGTAAAAATTAAAGGTTTAAGATTTACAATTAAATGCTTAGGCAAGACATGACTTCAACATTTATAATGAAGAAGAATGTATACAAAACATGACATGGCAAAAGTTACTCAGGATTCATTATTCAGCTAAATCTAAAAAATGATTATGAGATTTTAAAAAACAACAGGTCATCAATTATTTGGCAAAGTAGAAAGCACATCAAAATTTATCACAACGGAAAAATAATAATAAAAATACATAACAACAGTATTGCCGATTCGACATTCCTTATGGCGACATAATGTCGGGTCGGACATTGAGTACATTGTAATTTTGGTCTACTGTAACTATGATTATAATTATCAATTAATTTATTATCGTTAACTACAATTTCATAAAGTACATGACTACGTTATTTAGTACATTACATCATTAAGTACAGTTTCATTAAAGTACATTACATTATATTAAATTAAAAGTATTACAGTTAATTATAATTAAACAGTTACTATAACTTTGTTTTGTTAGTGTTTCATATTAATAGACAATTAAGATTTTAGAAATATAATACAAAGTACATGGGCACATACGGTATGGATGAATATGGTTGAATAATAATATTTATACTACATAACATATAAATAATGACTTCTATAGAGTGTACAGTTTTTATGATGATGTTAAAGAATTTTCATACATTGAATACTAGATATATGATGAAGGGAAATTAATGACGGGAAAATGTGACGTCATAGTTATTGAATTTGTACGTATAGTACAAATCATTATTAGGAAGACTTACAAGAACGAATTAGAGACAAAGAGTGGGTATTAATGACTAAGAAGTACAACTACGGTTCCAATCCTGTTACATGCAATGTGTATGCATAATCTAGGGTCGAGGGTGAGATGCAAGACATCATAATTAATTATAATAACTTCTATAACAAAAATGAAAAAATGGAAAATGGATACGACTAAACCATAGAAATGGGAGATCGTAAGGTTATGACACAAACAAAAATAGGAAGCTACAAATACAATTTTTATCCAAAACTCGCTTAGGCGATTTTGGTTTCTTATGTAAAAATGAATATGGATGAGTCATTGTTCATTTTTACAGTGTTTCCCCCTCTAAAATGGTATTTATACAATAATCTAATAGGGTACCATTAATACAATATAAATGAGGAAATAACATCCTAACTACTTCAAGTTAGATGACGAATTTTCCTTTACATTACAAATTTTTATACAGAACAAGTGAGTTATTATATAATATAAAAGAATTCAAAGGTTAATACTTTAATTTAGATAAACAATTTAGAAAAAGAATGATAGTTAAAATTTTTTACCAAATTTTTTTTTTTTTTTCTGTGGGATGTAAATCGTACAATCTATAAGCTAATTTTTATTGAGTATTGTAGGTAAAAATAGAATTACGTAACCGATGATGTATAGACCTGTGGTCAAATGTGTAGGGATTTGGGAGGTTTTTGAATTAACAAGTTTAAAAATGATGTATAATAATTTAAGATGGGTTTAGGGTTATATATATGTATAATTGTATATATATACATTTACGTTAAGGAATAGATAAAACAACTTAATAAATGCATGAACGAGAATTTATATATAGTAAGCAATAATTATTAAGATTATAATGATGTTTGCATACGAGTTTTAATGCAAAAGTGACTGAAGGGACGGAACGTAAATTGAATTCGACTACGACAATTACTCAGTATTAATCGAATAATAAAAAAATATAAAGTTTGGAAATAGAAATCAATGATAAACTATAATAAACTAAGCATATAATGTTCTTAAAAATAAAAACACAACTTAACATAAACGGAGGTTATGTTCCATCGTACTAAAGAGGAATTAACCATGGTTGAACCATTTCTCCGGTTGTCACTGGGTTCAACTGGGGTTGGGGGTATTAAAATAAAATAAACTTAAAGGACAAAGTTTGTAGTACGACATTCGGGGAATTGAGTGACTAAGCGGGGGATATAAGTCTGAAATTGACAATAACATCTTTTTGTGAGCACTTTGCTCTTGAAAAAAGATTGCTTGTCACACTACTTAGAACAAAATTAAAAACGTTCAACAAACGGAGGGACGGCGTGTTCCTCATATACATTACAATAATTACCAAAATCGTTACAAACAATTGTAAAAACTGTTTTGGTTACAAATAATGGATTACATGACTATATTTATATACGTAACAATGGCATGAAAAGAAAAGACAGATAGGTCAATTTTCTTCTCACAACAAAACAAAGAAAGGTTAACTAAAGACGCAACCCGGTCAATTCAGGTTGAATTAAATTCTCTTAAACAACAAAAAAGGTTATTAAATTCTTAAATTACATTTTCTTAAATTCAATTCTCTTAAATTACAAAGAAAAAGTTGAATTCAATTGACTGCATTGAAACTAACTTGGGACTTTCCGACTTTTTTTCAAAATTTATTTTTTTCAAAAACTAACTTTTTTTCAAAAACTAACTTTTTTTCAAAACTAACTTTTTTTTCAAAAACACTTTTTTTTTCAAAACTAACTTTTTTTTTCAAAACTAACTTTTTTTTTTCAAAACTAACTTTTTTTTTCAACACTTTGAAATTATCAAGTATTCTGAAACTAACTTGAACTCTTATCAAGTATTCTGAAACTAACTTGAACTCTTATCAAGTATTCTGAAACTAACTTGAACTCTATCGAGTATTCTTGAAACTAACTTGAACTCTATCAAGTATTCTTGAAACTAACTTGAACTCTTATCAAGTATTCTGAAACTAACTTGAACTCTATCGAGTATTCTTGAAACTAAACTTGAACTCTATCAAGTATTCTTGAAACTAACTTGAACTCTATCAAGTAACTCTCTAACTCTAAAACTCTCTATAACACTCTCTTTCTTAATTTGCAAGTCAATTCAATTTAATAATTTGAAAAAAATTTGCAAACAAAAATATAAAATGTAAACAACATTTCACTCGAATGTACACGAAGGTACGATACTATTATGTTTGATACATAAAATAAAATTATACTATACTAACTAGAATAGTAAAAATAACTGAAAATAATTCTGTGACAATATTGTTTTCAATAAAACAAAATGTATCACTGGTGTCTGAAGTGTTCACTGTGTTCACTGTGTTTTGTGTTAATTCTGGCTCAAACTAAATATTAATTGTTAATAATAATGACTTTTCAAATGTTTAGAAATTATTTTAAAAAAGAGTTTGTACTTAACAAGATTCCTACGGCGAAATCCTTAGAGACGTGTCCTGAAGACGTGTCTTGCTGGCCACTTGTTCCTGGATGAAAAGTAGGCGTGAAGAACTTGGAGTCGTAACGCACCGGTTCAAGGGTGGATGTGACGAACTAGAAGTCGTGACACGCCGGTCAACTGGGGGATGTGACGAACTAGAAGTCGTGACACGCCGGTCAACTGGGTGGATGTGACGAACTAGAAGTCGTGACACGCCGGTCAACTGGGTGGATGTGACGAACTAGAAGTCGTGACACGCCGGTCAACTGGGTGGATGTGACGAACTAGAAGTCGTGACACGCCGGTCAACTGGGTGGATGTGACGAACTAGAAGTCGTGACACGCCGGTCAACTGGGTGTTGGTTCTGGTTCCAGGGTCTGGAAGACTGGAAGAATCCTGGAGTCGTGAAGATCCTGTTAAAGGGTCGCCAGTTGTTAAGATCCTCTTCTTCTGTGTTTATGCTGATGCAGGGTAATTTCTATCTTGCCAAAGAGTGGCTCTTCTTAAAATCTTCTTGTTAAAATCTTCTTGTTAAAATCTTCTTGTTAAAATCTTCTTTTTTTTTAAATCTTCTAAAAATCTTTTTCTTATCCTGGCAGGGTCGCCACAATGTTAACCCCTCCGTCTATGGCCCTGGGTTGGTTCGAAGTCGACGGGGGTTCTGGTTAGGAGCAGCAAGGATCTGTTACTTGCAGTAGTTTCTTCTATACTACTCTCCGAGTTCTTCTTTAGTGGCTCGGAGGATTCTGAGAGGCTTTTTAAATTCTTTGAGGTTTCTCCCCGATTCTCCTTGTAACTTATCAGGAGATTCTAATGACTAAGTTTTCTGAAGAGAGCACGGCTCGAAGAGAAGATAAAGACTTTTTCTTACTGTGTTTTACTCCTAAACTGTTACAGGTAATGCTCAGCCTCGTAGTTGGAATCAGAACAAACATGGAAGAAATTGGTGGGCTTTATATACCCAATTCTACTAACATCATCATTATTAAATGTTGAAGAGGCTGTATATTTTTGCACAATATTTGAAATAAAGTAAATCTTTTAGCTGTGTAAGGTTTAAACGAATAAACAAGATATTTGAAGATGAAGCCATATTTTTATCTTAAACTGCGTATTTTCAGATCTGATGTTATCATGATCTGCCAAGTTAACTAAAAGTGGAAATTGAACTATGCATCTTTACACTAAAAATATGCATATGAGTAAAAATTAAAGGTTTAAGATTTACAATTAAATGCTTAGGCAAGACATGACTTCAACATTTATAATGAAGAAAGAATGTATACAAAACATGACATGGCAAAGTTACTCAGGATTCATTATTCAGCTAAATCTAAAAAAATGATTATGAGATTTTAAAAAACAACAGGTCATCAATTATTTGGCAAAGTAGAAAGCACATCAAAATTTATCACAACGGAAAATAATAATAAAAATACATAACAACAGTATTGCCGATTCGACATTCCTTATGGCGACATAATGTCGGGTCGGACATTGAGTACATTGTAATTTGGTCTACTGTAACTATGATTATAATTATCAATTAATTTATTATCGTAACTACAATTTCATTAAAGTACATTGACTACGTTATTTAGTACATTACATCATTAAGTACAGTTTCATTAAAGTACATTACATTATATTAAATTAAAAGTATTACAGTAATTATAATAAAACAGTTACTATAATTTGTTTTGTTAGTGTTTCATATTAATAGACAATTAAGATTTTAGAAATATAATACAAAGTACATGGCACATACGGTATGGATGAATATGGTTTGAATAATAATATTTATACTACATAAATATAAATAATGACTTCTATAGAGTGTACAGTTTTTATGATGATGTTAAAGAATTTTCATACATTGAATACTAGAGATATGATGAAGGGAAATTAATGACGGGAAAATGTGACGTCATAGTTATTGAATTTGTACGTATAGTACAAATCATTATTAGGAAGACTTACAAACGATTAGAGACAAGAGTGGGTATTAATGACTAAGAAGTACACTACGGGTTCCAATCCTGTTACATGCAATGTGTATGCATAATCTAGGGTCGAGGGTGAGTGCAAGACATCAAATTAATTATAATAACTTCTATAACAAAAATGAAAATGGAAAATGGATACGACTAAACCATAGAAATGGGAGATCGTAAGGTTATGACACAAACAAAAATAGGAAGCTACAAATACAATTTTTATCCAAAACTCGCTTAGGCGATTTTGGTTTCTTATGTAAAAATTAATATGGATTAGTCATTGTTCATTTTTACAGTGTTTCCCCCTCTAAAATGGTATTTATACAATAATCTAATAGGGTACCATTAATACAATATAAATGAGGAAATAACATCCTAACTACTTCAATTAGATGACGAATTTTCCTTTACATTACAAATTTTATACAGAACAAGTGAGTTTATTATATAATAAAAGAATTCAAAGATTAATACTTTAATTTAGATAACAATTTAGAAAAAGAATGATAGTTAAAATTTTTACCAATTTTTTTTTTTTTCTGTGGGATGTAAATCGTACAATCTATAAGCTATTTTTATTGAGTATTGTAGGTAAAAATAGAATTACGTAACCGATGATGTATGACCTGTGGTCAAATGTGTAGGGATTTGGGAGGTTTTGAATTAACAAAGTTTAAAAATGATGTATAATAATTTAAGATGGGTTTAGGGTTATATAATGTATAATTGTATATATATACATTTACGTTAAGGAATAGATAAAAACAACTTAATAAATGCATGAACGAGAATTTATATATAGTAAGCAATAATTATTAAGATTATAATGATGTTTGCATACGAGTTTTAATGCAAAAGTGACTGAAGGGACGGAACGTAAATTGAATTCGACTACGACAATTACTATCAGTATTAATCGAATAATAAAAAAAATATAAAGTTTGGAAATAGAAATCAATGATAAACTATAATAAACTAAGCATATAATGTTCTTAAAAATAAAAAACACAACTTAACATAAACGGAGGTTATGTTCCATCGTACTAAAGAGGAATTAACCATGGTTGAACCATTTCTCCGGTTGTCACTGGGTTCAACTGGGGTGGGGGTATTAAAATAAAATAAACTTAAAGGACAAAGTTTGTAGTACGACATTCGGGGGAATTGAGTGACTAAGCGGGGGATATAAGTCTGAAATTGACAATAACATCTTTTTGTGAGCACTTTGCTCTTGAAAAAAAGATTGCTTGTCACACTACTTAGAACAAAAATTAAAAACGTTCAACAAACGGAGGGACGGCGTGTTCCTCATATACATTACAATAATTACCAAAATCGTTACAAACAATTGTAAAAACTGTTTTGGTTACAAATAATGGATTACATGACTATATATTTACATACGTAACAATGGCATGAAAAGAAAAGACAGATAGGTCAATTTTCTTCTCACAACAAAACAAAGAAAGGTTAACTAAAGACGCAACCCGGTCAATTCAGGTTGAATTAAATTCTCTTAAACAACAAAAAAAGGTTATTAAATTCTTAAATTACATTTTCTTAAATTCAATTCTCTTAAATTACAAAGAAAAAGTTGAATTCAATTGACTGCATTGAAAACTAACTTGGGACTTTCCGACTTTTTTTCAAAATTTATTTTTTTCAAAAACTAACTTTTTTTTCAAAAACTAACTTTTTTTTCAAAAACTAACTTTTTTTTTCAAAAACACTTTTTTTTTCAAAACTAACTTTTTTTTTCAAAACTAACTTTTTTTTTTCAAAACTAACTTTTTTTTTCAACACTTTGAAATTATCAAGTATTCTGAAACTAACTTGAACTCTTATCAAGTATTCTGAAACTAACTTGAACTCTTATCAAGTATTCTGAAACTAACTTGAACTCTATCGAGTATTCTTGAAACTAACTTGAACTCTATCAAGTATTCTTGAAACTAACTTGAACTCTTATCAAGTATTCTGAAACTAACTTGAACTCTATCGAGTATTCTTGAAACTAACTTGAACTCTATCAAGTATTCTTGAAACTAACTTGAACTCTATCAAGTAACTCTCTAACCTATAAACTCTCTATAACACTCTCTTTCTTAATTTGCAAGTCAATTCAATTTAATAATTTGAAAAAAATTTGCAAACAAAAATATAAAATGTAAACAACATTTCACTCGAATGTAACGAAGGTACGATACTATTATGTTTGATACATAAAATAAAATTATACTATACTAACTAGAATAGTAAAAATAACTGAAAATAATTCTGTGACAATATTGTTTTCAATAAAACAAAAATGTATCACTGGTGTCTGAAGTGTTCACTGTGTTCACTGTGTTTTGTGTTAATTCTGGCTCAATACTAAATATTAATTGTTAATAATAATGACTTTTCAAATGTTTAGAAATTATTTTAAAAAAGAGTTTTGTACTTAACAAGATTCCTACGGCGAAATCCTTAGAGACGTGTCCTGAAGACGTGTCTTGCTGGCCACTTGTTCCTGGATGAAAAGTAGGCGTGAAGAACTTGGAGTCGTAACGCACCGGTTCAAGGGTGGATGTGACGAACTAGAAGTCGTGACACGCCGGTCAACTGGGTGGATGTGACGAACTAGAAGTCGTGACACGCCGGTCAACTGGGTGGATGTGACGAACTAGAAGTCGTGACACGCCGGTCAACTGGGTGGATGTGACGAACTAGAAGTCGTGACACGCCGGTCAACTGGGTGGATGTGACGAACTAGAAGTCGTGACACGCCGGTCAACTGGGTGGATGTGACGAACTAGAAGTCGTGACACGCCGGTCAACTGGGTGTTGGTTCTGGTTCCAGGTCTGGAAGACTGGAAGAATCCTGGAGTCGTGAAGATCCTGGTTAAAGGGTCGCCAGTTGTTAAGATCCTCTTCTTCTGTGTTTATGCTGATGCAGGGTAATTTCTATCTTGCCAAAGAGTGGCCTCTTCTTAAAATCTTCTTGTTAAAATCTTCTTTGTTAAAATCTTCTTGTTAAAATCTTCTTTTTTTTAAATCTTCTAAAAATCTTTTTCTTATCCTGGCAGGGTCGCCACAATGTTAACCCCTCCGTCTATGGCCCTGGGTTGGTTCGAAGTCGACGGGGGTTCTGGTTAGGAGGCAGCAACGGATCTGTTACTTGCAGTAGTTTCTTCTATACTACTCTCCGAGTTCTTCTTAGTGGCTCGGAGGATTCTGAGAGGCTTTTTAATTCTTTGAGGTTTCTCCCCGATTCTCCTTGTAACTTATCAGGAGATTCTAATGACTAAGTTTTCTGAAGAGAGCACGGCTCGAAGGAGAAGATAAAGACTTTTTCTTACTGTGTTTTACTCCTAAACTGTTACAGGTAATGCTCAGCCTCGTAGTTGGAATCAGAACAAACATGGAAGAAATTGGTGGGCTTTATATACCCCAATTCTACTAACATCATCATTATTAAATGTTGAAGAGGCTGTATTATTTTTGCACAATATTTGAAAATAAAGTAAATCTTTTAGCTGTGTAAGGTTTAAACGAATAAACAAGATATTTGAAGATGAAGCCATATTTTTATCTTAAACTGCGTATTTTCAGATCTGATGTTATCATGATCTGCCAAGTTAACTAAAAGTGGAAATTGAACTATGCATCTTTACACTAAAATATGCATATGAGTAAAAATTAAAGGTTTAAGATTTACAATTAAATGCTTAGGCAAGACATGACTTCAACATTTATAATGAAGAAAGAATGTATACAAAACATGACATGGCAAAAGTTACTCAGGATTCATTATTCAGCTAAATCTAAAAAAATGATTATGAGATTTTAAAAAACAACAGGTCATCAATTATTTGGCAAGTAGAAAGCACATCAAAATTTATCACAACGGAAAAATAATAATAAAAATACATAACAACAGTATTGCCGATTCGACATTCCTTATGGCGACATAATGTCGGGTCGGACATTGAGTACATTGTAATTTTGGTCTACTGTAACTATGATTATAATTATCAATTAATTTATTATCGTTAACTACAATTTCATTAAAGTACATTGACTACGTTATTTAGTACATTACATCATTAAGTACAGTTTCATTAAAGTACATTACATTATATTAAATTAAAAGTATTACAGTTAATTATAATTAAACAGTTACTATAACTTTGTTTTGTTAGTGTTTCATATTAATAGACAATTAAGATTTTAGAAATATAATACAAAGTACATGGGCACATACGGTATGGATGAATATGGTTGAATAATAATATTTATACTACATAACATATAAATAATGACTTCTATAGAGTGTACAGTTTTTATGATGATGTTAAAGAATTTTCATACATTGAATACTAGAGATATGATGAAGGGAAATTAATGACGGGAAAATGTGACGTCATAGTTATTGAATTTGTACGTATAGTACAAATCATTATTAGGAAGACTTACAAGAACGAATTAGAGACAAAGAGTGGGTATTAATGACTAAGAAGTACAACTACGGGTTCCAATCCTGTTACATGCAATGTGTATGCATAATCTAGGGTCGAGGGTGAGATGCAAGACAATCATAATTAATTATAATAACTTCTATAACAAAAATGAAAAATGGAAAATGGATACGACTAAACCATAGAAATGGGAGATCGTAAGGTTATGACACAAACAAAAATAGGAAGCTACAAATACAATTTTTATCCAAAACTCGCTTAGGCGATTTTGGTTTCTTATGTAAAAATTAATATGGATTAGTCATTGTTCATTTTTACAGTGTTTCCCCCTCTAAAATGGTATTTATACAATAATCTAATAGGGTACCATTAATACAATATAAATGAGGAAATAACATCCTAACTACTTCAAGTTAGATGACGAATTTTCCTTTACATTACAAATTTTTATACAGAACAAGTGAGTTATTATATAATATAAAAGAATTCAAAGATTAATACTTTAATTTAGATAAACAATTTAGAAAAAGAATGATAGTTAAATTTTTTACCAAATTTTTTTTTTTTTTCTGTGGGATGTAAATCGTACAATCTATAAGCTAATTTTTATTGAGTATTGTAGGTAAAAATAGAATTACGTAACCGATGATGTATAGACCTGTGGTCAAATGTGTAGGGATTTGGGAGGTTTTTGAATTAACAAAGTTTAAAAATGATGTATAATAATTTAAGATGGGTTTAGGGTTATATATATGTATAATTGTATATATACATTTACGTTAAGGAATAGATAAAACAACTTAATAAATGCATGAACGAGAATTTATATATAGTAAGCAATAATTATTAAGATTATAATGATGTTTGCATACGAGTTTTAATGCAAAGTGACTGAAGGGACGGAACGTAAATTGAATTCGACTACGACAATTACTCAGTATTAATCGAATAATAAAAAAATATAAAGTTTGGAAATAGAAATCAATGATAAACTATAATAAACTAAGCATATAATGTTCTTAAAAATAAAAAACACAACTTAACATAAACGGAGGTTATGTTCCATCGTACTAAAGAGGAATTAACCATGGTTGAACCATTTCTCCGGTTGTCACTGGGTTCAACTGGGGTTGGGGGTATTAAAATAAAATAAACTTAAAGGACAAAGTTTGTAGTACGACATTCGGGGGAATTGAGTGACTAAGCGGGGGATATAAGTCTGAAATTGACAATAACATCTTTTTGTGAGCACTTTGCTCTTGAAAAAAAGATTGCTTGTCACACTACTTAGAACAAAAATTAAAACGTTCACAAACGGAGGGACGGCGTGTTCCTCATATACATTACAATAATTACCAAATCGTTACAAACAATTGTAAAAACTGTTTGGTTACAAATAATGGATTACATGACTATATATTTATATACGTAACAATGGCATGAAAAGAAAAGACAGATAGGTCAATTTTCTTCTCACAACAAAACAAAGAAAGGTTAACTAAAGACGCAACCCGGTCAATTCAGGTTGAATTAAATCTCTTAAACAACAAAAAAAGGTTATTAAATTCTTAAATTACATTTTCTTAAATTCAATTCTCTTAAATTACAAAGAAAAGTTGAATTCAATTGACTGCATTGAAAACTAACTTGGGACTTTCCGACTTTTTTTCAAAATTTATTTTTTTCAAAAACTAACTTTTTTTTCAAAAACTAACTTTTTTTTCAAAAACTAACTTTTTTTTTCAAAAACACTTTTTTTTTCAAAACTAACTTTTTTTTCAAACTAACTTTTTTTTTTCAAAACTAACTTTTTTTTTCAACACTTTGAAATTATCAAGTATTCTGAAACTAACTTGAACTCTTATCAAGTATTCTGAAACTAACTTGAACTCTTATCAAGTATTCTGAAACTAACTTGAACTCTATCGAGTATTCTTGAAACTAACTTGAACTCTATCAAGTATTCTTGAAACTAACTTGAACTCTATCAAGTAACTCTCTAACTCTATAAACTCTCTATAACACTCTCTTTCTTAATTTGCAAGTCAATTCAATTTAATAATTTGAAAAAAATTTGCAAACAAAAATATAAAATGTAAACAACATTTCACTCGAATGTACACGAAGGTACGATACTATTATGTTTGATACATAAAATAAAATTATACTATACTAACTAGAATAGTAAAAATAACTGAAAATAATTCTGTGACAATATTGTTTTCAATAAAACAAAAATGTATCACTGGTGTCTGAAGTGTTCACTGTGTTCACTGTGTTTGTGTTAATTCTGGCTCAATACTAAATATTAATTGTTAATAATAATGACTTTTCAAATGTTTAGAAATTATTTTAAAAAAGAGTTTTGTACTTAACAAGATTCCTACGGCGAAATCCTTAGAGACGTGTCCTGAAGACGTGTCTTGCTGGCCACTTGTTCCTGGATGAAAAGTAGGCGTGAAGAACTTGGAGTCGTAACGCACCGGTTCAAGGGTGGATGTGACGAACTAGAAGTCGTGACACGCCGGTCAACTGGGTGGATGTGACGAACTAGAAGTCGTGACACGCCGGTCAACTGGGTGGATGTGACGAACTAGAAGTCGTGACACGCCGGTCAACTGGGTGGATGTGACGAACTAGAAGTCGTGACACGCCGGTCAACTGGGTGGATGTGACGAACTAGAAGTCGTGACACGCCGGTCAACTGGGTGGATGTGACGAACTAGAAGTCGTGACACGCCGGTCAACTGGGTGTTGGTTCTGGTTCCAGGGTCTGGAAGACTGGAAGAATCCTGGAGTCGTGAAGATCCTGGTTAAAGGGTCGCCAGTTGTTAAGATCCTCTTCTTCTGTGTTTATGCTGATGCAGGGTAATTTCTATCTTGCCAAAGAGTGGCCTCTTCTTAAAATCTTCTTGTTAAAATCTTCTTGTTAAAATCTTCTTGTTAAAATCTTCTTTTTTTTTAAAATCTTCTAAAAATCTTTTTCTTATCCTGGCAGGGTCGCCACAATGTTAACCCCTCCGTCTATGGCCCTGGGTTGGTTCGAAGTCGACGGGGGTTCTGGTTAGGAGGCAGCAACGGATCTGTTACTTGCAGTAGTTTCTTCTATACTACTCTCCGAGTTCTTCTTTAGTGGCTCGGAGGATTCTGAGAGGCTTTTTAAATTCTTTGAGGTTTCTCCCCGATTCTCCTTGTAACTTATCAGGAGATTCTAATGACTAAGTTTTCTGAAGAGAGCACGGCTCGAAGGAGAAGATAAAGACTTTTTCTTACTGTGTTTTACTCCTAAACTGTTACAGGTAATGCTCAGCCTCGTAGTTGGAATCAGAACAAACATGGAAGAAATTGGTGGGCTTTATATACCCCAATTCTACTAACATCATCATTATTAAATGTTGAAGAGGCTGTATTATTTTTGCACAATATTTGAAAATAAAGTAAATCTTTTAGCTGTGTAAGGTTTAAACGAATAAACAAGATATTTGAAGATGAAGCCATATTTTTATCTTAAACTGCGTATTTTCAGATCTGATGTTATCATGATCT
>JAJOZX010008228.1:130000-145000 GCA_023014485.1 Bathynomus jamesi | reverse complement strand
TTTTTGTACAGTTTTCCACACCACCCAAGAGGTACAGTACAAGGCGCATTGCTTTTTTTTAATGTGGAAAGCTCCCCCGTAGGTCCTACCATAACCACAAGCATGCATAATTAAACTAGCATGATATTTGAGACTTTAGCTGTCCTTACTTCATCAATGTTTCTTTTTTTTTCTATCAGAGTAAACAGTTCTGTAGTTTTTCACTACTGTAGCAAAAATTGTTTTTGATCTTCGTCATGTGTTAGTATTTTATTATATTCATCCATTAATTTTACTCCTCTTTCCGCTATATCATTCACGACTTTCCACTGTTTGATAGATTTCTTAGCGGTTATTCTCTTCATCATTATGCCATTCTTTAGCATCTTTGAGTAAAAATTTTGAACTAAATTCTGTTATTGTAAAGAATCTTTGAGTATTTAATGTGACAAAATCTTCTAATTTCTTTGTTGGAATAAGTGCAGGATCTAGAAAAGCCCGTTTTGCTGGAAGAGATTCTGTTGTATTTTGCAAGGCCTTTACCATTTTGTTTTTTGTTTCAGTAGGCACTTCATTATCATAAAAGGCCAAGGCTACCAGTTCTTCTGATAGGTACCAGAGGTGACCTAACAGTTTTTTAATAGCAACAGATGCAATTGTGTCATTTATTTGTTTGTAGACTACAAGATTCTGTAATAATTCCAGATCAAGACGAGGAGCGCAAGATGGCACAGGAGCTGTAAACCATGCCTTTACATATAACCGAGTAGCAAATAGACAGATGTCTTTTAGTCCTTTTTTGTCTCTTACTGAAATTTTGAACTGAGATTTGAACATAAAAATTTTTAATGAATATTTAATTTTGGCCATCCACCTAGCCCGATGAAGTCCCGTTGGATGTTTAAATTTGATTCCACCTTTTGGTTCACCTCCCAAAAAAATAATTGTTAACTGCAATAGTTCTAGGTAATCGTCTCTTGGTTGGAATGTATCTAGTTGATTTGCTGCAAATGTATTATGTCATCTTTGATGTCATGAATATTTTCATAGATATCTGGATCTGATAATGCTGTTTCGTAGTAGTCCTTATTAATGCTTGACCATTTTTCTCTGAACTTCTTAAAAAGGACTATATCTGGGCCAGAAGATGGTGATAAAGACTTTGAAACAACAGCTTCCAGCATAATTTCAAATATGTGGTGTCGACATGCCAGCCACAATAAATCGTTGTCGAATTTTTGTTCTAGAAGAACAACTGCACCATTTCTAGGACCAGTATTGGCTGCCGTTGTATCGAAACACATGCATTTTATTTGTTCGCAGATGCCCCATTCAAGCGATGTCTGATACACAGCATTTGCTGTTAGGAGACCAGTACCTGAATCCAGTTTAGGCACACCAAGAAGTTGATCAACGCCTTCTCCTGAAACCAACACGGGCAGACGGTCAACAATATGCATTCCTGTAATATCTTCAATTAATTTTCCATCCCAGTGAATTGTTAGGGGCACCTCTGGCTTGAATTCTTCTTTCAGGTTCTTTGCAATTTTCTTTCAATGTTTTATCCTCTCTCTATGAATAGAAGAGTGGCTAACATTGTACTCTTCTGGATTTTTTCCTAGACTTTGAATTGTTGGCATTAAAACTAGAGACGCATTTCTGTCACTCAGTTTTGCAACATCAAGACTTCCTAATAATTTATCATCAAACAATTTTCTACGTTTGCCAACCTTACTTTTCCATGTTGAAGGTTGTGCAGCACAGAAACCAGATTCATCACTTTTACTCTCCTCTGATTCTGATTATGTACTGGTGAGTATGACAGCCTCTTCATTCTTCTTTCTTTTGATCTCTTCTTCTGATTTCCTCTTTTCATAACGTTGTTGCTTTTCTGCTGCTCTATGCTTTTTTTTAGCAACAGCCTTATCAATGGTACCCATTTTTCCATGACGTCCTTTCTCACGTTGCATTTTCAAGATTTCTTATCTTCTATTTTTATAAGCTGCATAGCATTCTCATGAGCAATGTCAAATAAGTTTTCCAGTTTATCTTTCCATTTTTCTTCTTTATTTAAATTTTGTGATCTTTTCAATTTCTTTGCTTTGTTTTTCTTAAGCAGCTGCCATTCCTTCAGTATTCCTTGAATTTTATCTACTACATGTATTCTTTGTTTTGCTGGTATTCCTGCTTTTTTCCAAACTGCTAGCACATCATCTGCAGTAGAGCAGCATGATTCTCTAATGCCTTGCTTTTTAATATTTCTGTAGTGCATGAAGATGGCCATCATTTCCTTCTCTGATGATAATACGGATGTTTTTAGTACTGCAGAGGGCTGCCCAATTAGCCATACTTCAGTTTCTTTTCTTGTAGAACTTCTCCCAACTGAGCAACTAGGTGATGGTGAGTTAGGCCTAGCTTCCATAATCGATTAATTGGTATCAAAATTACGATTTCCAAACAACAATTAAAAGCAAGTTAGTATATAAACCATTAATTAAAAATTCTGAAATATAAACAATTAAACATAAAATCATAAGTTGTAAAAACAACAAATTGAAACAAAGGGAAACTTTGACGCCTGGTAGCACATAGTAAATTTTATTTAAAATTCACCAAATTTGGCATACACACTTTTTTGTCATAGGGAACAAAAATACAGGTTGAACAATTAAAAAAAACTTTGATTTTTTGAATCACCCTAATATATATATATATATATATATATACACACACATATATAATACATACATATATATATACACATATATAATACATATATACACAAACACATATATAATACATACACACACACACACACACACACATATATATATATATATATATATATATATATATTATATAAACATATATAATACATATATACATATATAATACATATACGTACATATATATACATACATATATATGCACTAGAATCACAAAATAACACGTGACCTTATTAATCAGCAAACAACCACAGGGAAAAGGAAACACAAAGTCCGAGTGCTTTCGTGATATATTCACATTATCAAGGAGGAACAGAAAATATTTTCTGTTCCTCCTTGATAATGTGAATATATCACGAAAGCGCTCGGACTTTGTGTTTCCTTTTCCCTGTGGTTGTTTGCTGATACATATATATGTTATAATGTTTCAGACCAACAAAGACCCTAGGATCCACTCATGGCTGGTCTACCTAACTGTGGTCGTAATTGTGTATTGTGCATGTCCTCCTTGGTGGCGGAGGGGACCTACAATTTTACGTGAGTTCCGAACCACAAAGAGCATAAGAAATTTTTATAGTGGGCACACTAGGGGCCACTTCGGCCCATCGTGGTGGCTCCACTATGTAAAAACTGCCTGTACATTGGCAACAACCAATTTTTACAAAACTAAATAATTATCAATTTAAAACTAATTAATTATCAATTTAAAACTAAAGATAGAATCTCTGGATCCAGTGGATCAAGTCATAATAGACTACTATCCACAAATATGTTACACTCTATATCTATTTATAACTGACATGCAAATATATCAGATCTAAAGAATCCAGTCAATTTCATTACGGTATCCATCAATACCAGTACCTTGCCAACCAAAAATAAGTCACGGTCCATATCAATTGCGGACCAAGTCACAATTTACAACCATATACATTACAATATATATACTTAGGAGGAAAGTGTAGGTGTGGCTGTAAAGACTGTACAGTAATGTAGAAATGTGTGCGCACCCATTTTGGGTCTCCCATTTAAAGGTGTTTGTGGGGCAAGTGAAGATCATGAGTTTTTCAACACCTCACAGTACTATTGGGGGCACCGCTCGGCAGAGGAATCTCTCTAAATGGGTTGTGTAAGGACAGAGAGTAGCCCCTAACCCAAGATGCTGCCTCCCTATATCCCACAACACTTTTGTTGAGCTGTGGGATCTATCACCTAAATCTCCCTCTCCGTTTTGTGCGAATTTCTTGCTTTAACTCATACTGAAGCATGTGAGAATACGAATAATGATAATGATAACCTTGAACATTATCTAGAGCGTGGAACTGCAGTAACAAGTGCAACGTATTCTGACATGCTTCAGAATGAGTTAAAGCAAGCAATTCGCACAAAACGGAGAGGGAGATTGTCGGATGGTGTTATTTTGTTACACGACAATGCGTGCCCTCATACCGCTGCACAGACTAGAAAATGCCTTTAAAAACTTGAATTTGAGGTTCTCGACCATCCAGCCTACAGTCCAGATCTGGCACCTTCGGATTTTTACCTGTTTAGACCACTATAAGACGCTTTGAGAGGTCAGCGATTCCAAGGCGATGATGACCTGAAGGAGGCGGTGCATGACTGGCTACGCACACAGCCAAAAACATTCTTTTGTGATGGCATTAGGAAGCTTGTAGATTGCTGGACTAAGTGTATTGAGAAACGGAGACTATGTTGAGAAGTGATGTGTTTATAATCTATCAGATGTGAAAATAAAATTGTGAAAATAAAAAGTGCGGATACTTATTGAATTACCCTCGTATATATATATATATATATATATATATATATATATATATATATATATATATATATATATAAACATGGATAATTATACAGGGTGTCCCATAAGTCCGTCATCATAGGAGAAATTCATATTTTTCTATTTCTACAAACCATGATTCATATTTTTCTCTTTCTACAGGCCATAATGTCTGTGAGCAAGGAAGAACGAATCCAGATAATTCTACTCATAGGAAATCGGAGTGTGAAAAATGCTCTGTATGAATTGGTCCACAATTAACCCACCCCTTATTTCTCCAGTCTAACTATAGAGTAGATCAAGTCTAGCCTCGAGGGGTCAGCCTAGAGATTCCGGAAATGGTCCAGAGCGGGCAGATAAATTGAGGTCCACAGTAGGATTCCTCACCAAACTAGGTTAGGGCAATCTACCTTTACCTTTGTTAAGCTATGAGTTGATGCTGGGTCTTAGGCCACAATGTAGGCCTAAGTTATCTGACCCAGCTTAATTTAATGAATCTACCTAAACTGGGTTAAAAACACAATTAGTCACTTACTGCTAGTTATTAGAGAGTCCCTTTTCCCGTCTTGTTTGTTTATTAAGAGCGTACTTGCTGGTGGGGATCTTTCTTCGTTGTCTGTTCTTGTCCCTTCTCCAGTTCCGTCTTCTCGCCCCGTTCCTCGTTTTCGTTCTTTTTTGTTCTCCTTCTCGCGGGGCTTTTTCCACCAGCGTCGTGTTGGTTTTTTCCTCGGTTGGTTGATCGGTAATGTATATCTATTACCGAGCACGCTCTTGTCACACAGTATATAAATACTAGTGTGGAGAATAACTCTGGTGAGCAACCAATTGGTTTCATCCACCCAGTTATTGACATAAAAGGAATTTAATAATTGTTAGATTAACTACCTACCTACTCAGTGAACCATTTTCGTTACCTCCCAACTACCCACTCATCAGTTTTCCATATACTGGGGGCCCCGGGAGATAAAAATTTTGGTGTCATTGTCACCAATTTTTATGTCTGAGTGTAGACTAGCTAACTATTTGACTGTAAATGCCTGTTAATCTGATTAACAGTGCCTATCTTCACCTTCTCATGGAGAAGGTGTAGCATTTAATTAGAAGAGAAAATATACATCCATGATCCATAGGATGAAACTGTCTATGGTCTTTACCATAAGAAAAGAAAAAGTGAAAGTTAGAAGATAAAATTACAATTCCCCAGCATCTATTTTTTGTTGTAAAAATAGTCGCGCCTTTAATGCTGTTTGTCGCTGAGGTCTTGTGTCTGTCAATGTTGTAGTAGGATGCGTTACCACTCCTACTGTCAAAGGAATAGTTACTGGAAGTTCAGTGTCTCCAGTTGTTACTGTCAGTGGAGAAGGTTCTCCAAAGTCCATTGTTTTGGGTCCAGACTCTAAAGGGTACAAAAGAGAAATGTCTCTTGTTGTGTCACCCGTTGAAGTCCTTAATTTGACCACTCTTGTTACCCCGTCTGCCCCTGGTCTGAGTTCTGAAACTCTAGCCAGAGGCCAGTATTGTCTTGGAGTACTGTCATGTATGAGAACAAGGTCCCCTACCTTAATTGTGTCAGACCAATCCTTCTTAGTCATTTGTTTATGTCTCTCCCTTAGACCCATCAAGTACTCAGTTTTCCTCTGTTTAATGAAATGAGCTTTAACTCTAGTTAAATGTTGTAACTTAGTCTGGAGCTCATCATGTCGTTGAGTCCAGTTTGGGTCTTCTGAAGAGTCTATATTGTAGTCCGGCAGGAGACTAACTTGTTCTCCCCGAATCAAATGATTTGGAGTTAATGGTTCCGGGTCATTAATGTTGTCACTCACATAAGTGAGTGGTCTATTGTTGATGATGTTCTCAATCTCAGCCAGGAGAGTGAGCAACTCAAATAAGTGTATCTGTTTTTTACCAATTGCTTTCTTCAAGCAATTCTTTACTGTTTGTATATTCCTCTCCCAGATAGAACCATACCAAGGAGAGGCAACTGGAATATACTTCCACTTTATGTTTGAATTTTGTATATATAATTGTGTGAGTTCGTTGCTTAACAAGTCGTTGATGACTTGTTCACCAGCCTTGAAATAGTAGCATTGTCAGTCCAAACTGTCTTGGGTACTGAATGTCGTGCACAGAATCTCTTAAAGACAGCAACAAAAGATTCTGCTGTAAGGTCCTCCACAACATTCAGATAAACAGCTCGTGAGGCAGCACATGTAAACAGTACAATGTACATTTTTTGTTCAGTGTCACCCACCCCTACAGTCAATGCTCCTGTATAGTCAATGCCTACAGTCTCAAAGGGTCTGTTGAGAGTAACTCTCTCCTCTGGCAAAGCAGGAGGATTTGGTTTCCTATAGGGCCTAGCATGAATATGCCTACATGTGACACACTCACTCAGGACTGTTTTAACAGTGATCCTTCCCTTGGGTATCCAATAAGTTTTTCTTAATGTAGTTAGTGTCTGTGGTACCCCCATATGATGTACATCATTGTGTGTTTGTCTGATGATTAATGTGGTCAAATAGCTAAATCTAGGTAAAAGGATTGGATGTTTGCTTTTGTATGACAGTTTTGATTTGTCTAATCTCCCTTTACACCTTAGAAGGCCTTCCTCATCTCTGAACAAATTTAGATCCACAACTACTGATGGTACAGGTTCTTTTGTTTGTTTCCCATTAGTCAAGAATTCTAACTCTTTATTGTACTCTTTTTGTTGTGCATGGCCTATCCAGTACTTGGTTGCAACTTCTGTATAATTATGATTGTTTTTATTTAGCTGTTTGTTTATTGTAGTTAAACAGTTGTGAGCAAACCTCAAACAGTAGGCTGTGACCCTGACAAGTTTGCTGAAATCAGAATACTGTTCATAATTAGTGATTGGTTCAACCTTTTCATTTGAAAAGATTAAATCTAATGTCAAGTTAACTTGTTCCACAGGCCATTGGTCTGTATTACAGAGCCACTTAGGTCCCATGAACCAAGTTTTGTTTGACTTCAACAACTTGTAGGATAAACCTCTGGTCAGAAAGTCTGCTGGATTTTGTTTAGTTGGAACATAGTGAAAGTTTACTTGTAGGCTTTCATTAGCTTCAGCTATTTCTTTTAGCCTATTTCTTACAAAGATATTCTTACTATTAATGCTATCATTCCGTATCCAGGCAAGACAAATCTGACTGTCAAGCCAGATGTGGATATCAGTTATGTCCACATCAGGGTAAGCATCCTTAAGCAATGAAATGGTTTTAATGGCTAATGCAGCAGCCAATAGTTCCAATTGAGGTATGGTTCGGGTAGGTTTGAGAGGTGCAACTTTCCCTTTTGCATAAATTAGATGACTTTCTGTAGGACTTAAAAGATACGCACAGCACCCATAAGCGTGTGTGCTTGCATCAGCAAACACATGAAGTCTCTGGGGCTTATCCCTAAACCCACAGCACCTTTGAATTTTAATGTTCTGCACTTTTGTTAAATTAGCAGCTAACTTCTTCCAAGATTTTTGATCTTCATTTGTTATTGGATCATCCCACCCAACATTTGTCCTCCAAATTTCTTGGAGGAGAATCTTTGATTTTATTGTTGAAGGCAGGAATAGACCCATGGGATCAAAAATTTTGGAAGCCTCTGATAATATTTGTCTTTTAGTATTTGCTTCGTCATCAAGTTTAAAACCTTTAGTACAGATTGAATCATGACTGTTAGAAGTTGCATCCAAATACCAGTTCATACCTAAAGTTTTAACTCTGTCTGATGGCTCAGTAAGACCATTATTATCCTTTAAAATCCTTTTGTTTAAATCCTCATCATTTGAAATCCACTCTCTAAGTTCAAAGTTACCTTGTTGCATAATGTTCTGAGAGTGTTCATAGACTTCAGATAATTCAGATTTTGTTGTTGTTGAGCCTATTAGATTGTCTACGTAAAAATGTTCCTTGAGGAAGTTCAATGTTAAAGAGTTATTAAACTGGTTCAAATGATGTCTAATTGTCAATGCTAATAGGCTAGGTGAGCAATTGGCTCCAAACAATACAACATTAAATCTATAGGTTATGAACCCTTTATTCAAATCAAATGGATCCTTGAACCATAAGAACCTAAGTTGGTTCTTATCATATTCACTTTTAAGATTTATTCTCAAAAATGCCTTTGAAATGTCACTTTGTACGGCATATTTATCTAACCTGAACCTCAGTAAGATCTTCACAAGGTCAGAAATGAGATTAGGACCCTCAATCAGGCAATCATTCAAACTGTGTTTATCACTGTCTTTGAGGCTACAGTTATATACTACTCTGAGTTTTGTTGTTGGGGCATCTTGTCGATAACTCCCCTGTGGGTTAAATAATGACAACCATCTTTTTTAAAAGGGTTATTTGTTTACTTCTTCAATGAAGCCTTTCTGTAGCTGTTCTTTGAAGACATCATTATACATTTTAATTATATTATCTTGTTTCAGTTTTTTCATTACTTTATATAAATGTCCTTTAGCTACTTTGAGATTATCTCTTAAAGTTGGACAATTTATTTTCCAAGGTAACTCAACAAAATAACTATTGTCTTTGCACTGAATGGTGTCTTCAAATCTTTCTACCATTAACTGATCTTCTGAAGTTTGATTTGTGTCATGTATACCCACAGATTCTAGCAACCATAAAGTTTGAATTGCCTCATCCAGAGTTTCATTTGATAGTGATGAATTAATGTTCTCAGTTGATACAATATTATTCAAAGTGTTGCTATTCTTACAGGTTTATGTAGGACTGAGTTGAGGCACATAGTATTTGTTAGTCATGAACTATTTTGGTTTAGGTCTAGGTTGTATTTGGATAGGTCACCCAAAGGGGCTATCCCTGATATAGTCTGATAAGCTATACCATTACCTATCTTTACTATGCCCTTATGAATAAGATTAATATAATCTGCCCCTATTAACATTTCAATGTTAGCTACTGTGTTGTTTGTGATATGTCTATCAGCTATTTTGTAGTGTTTTCCCAAATGATTTATGGTTTGTTCTAGTTTGGGTATAACCAGTTTGTTTTGTCCTACTTTAGAAATAATAACTGCTTCAATTTTCTCTAATTTATTTTCTAAATGTAGTTCCAGGTCAATTGTCTTATAGCTATTTTTGTCCGAGTTATCCTTAACAAAGGATGCAATATTGAGTTTTTGTTCATTCGGGTTTGGTGTCAAACCCAATTTATTAACTACATTTTGCGAAACAAATGTTTGTTGAGAACAACAGTCTATAAGACATCTCACTGGAGTGTTGCTACCCTCACTATTCACTAAGTCCAAAGTAATAGTTGGTAAAAGAATCTCAGTGTTTCTTGTTACGTTGTTTGAACAAACAGAATGTCCCATGAAAGTGGCATTTTCTTGATTACCTTTGTTTGGTGGAGGTATCTTTTGAGTTTGAGTACTATTGTTTGGACACTTTGGTGAATCACACATTGATGAGACATGTCGTAAACTTTTACAAAACTTACACTTGAATCTTAACCTAGATTTACAGTCTTTCTTATAATGTCCCTGGCCAGTACACTTTTTACATAGGTTCAACTGTTCACATCTTTTAGCTCTTGAGTTAAAGTCTGAATATTTGTCACACCCAGTACTACTATGTTCATCACTTGCACAAAATTTGCAAAGTGGTGTGTAGTTGAGGCAGCAGTTACATTAAAGTTCTGTAATGTAGGTGTTCGTGTATTACAGTTGGTCACATTTGATTCTACAGTATCAAGTTTTGTCTGTTTGGCTGTAGCTAGTTGGTCTCTGGGAACAGTCTTTGGTTTATCCATAGTCTGGGTCTTATTTTGTGTTGGAATATTTCTCAATTTGTAATTAGTTAGGAGAGTTGGAAAGTGTTTTCTGATATTTTCAAGAGTAGGATAATTTTCTCCCGTCTTTAGAACTAAAACATCTTTAACCCTCAAAGGAAGGCACCTAAGAATTATGCCTTGTATAATCCAAGATGAAGCTTTAACATCTATCTCATTGCTAACCAGTTGTCCTATAATAGCTTCTAATTTTGAATAAAAATTTTCCATATCACTATGGTTATCTTTTATGGGTGCAAAATCAATAATTTGTTGAGATAATTCAAATACAATCTCATCTTTATTAATGTAATTACGTTTTAAGAGATCAATAGCTCTTCATATGAATTCCCTACGGCTGGTAAATAGGCTATCAGGTTATAGGCTGGGCCTTTAAGGAAACTAGTTAAGTAGCTAAACTTATGAACAGTTGAAATATAAGGTTTGTTACCTATTAAACTCTCAAATTTTTCAATGAAAGATGGGAATTGTACCGTGTCCCCTTCAAATGTTGGTACTAGCAAAGTGGGTAAAGTAGCCCTAAATTCTTGTGACTCAGGATTTGGCATGCCACTTAAATTTGGTTGAAAGTTAGCTCTACTTTGATTAAAATCAGAAGTAGGTTTATGTGGTGTTAAGTCAGTCAAACGAGACTGTAGTCTCCTTATTTGCTGTTCAATTGAGATTACCTGAACATCATTATCAGCGTAAAGGTCTATCAATTGTTCTTCAGCCA
Organism: Bathynomus jamesi; assembly: GCA_023014485.1. Taxonomy (NCBI): domain Eukaryota; kingdom Metazoa; phylum Arthropoda; class Malacostraca; order Isopoda; family Cirolanidae; genus Bathynomus; species Bathynomus jamesi. The sequence continues at coordinate 133,945 of JAJOZX010008228.1, read as the reverse complement.
TTTCGGATTCAACTAACTCTGAAATACTCTCATCAATGGCTATTATTTCCTTCTTTTTAGTTTCCAATTTAAGAATTACACACTCTAAATCTTCCTTACCTGGTTGTGTAATATTGTTAAAAGTGTTCACGGCCTTTGTAACAGCACCCAACTTTCCCCCCCTTCTCTTTTTTAACTTTTTCAATTCCTCACTGTCCATGTTTAAGTCAAAATTGTTTAACTGGGGATCGTAATGAAATAGAGGACAAGAAGAAATTACCAGAGAAGAGAGATCACAGACAAAACAGTCAAGTTTTAAATTTGGTTTAATCCCCCCTAAGTACTTATGTGTCACTCAGGTCTAAGCTTATAAGAGAATGAGACTCCTTAAATGTAAATGTTTCCTAGTTAGGCCCTAGGTTGTAGACCTAATTAGGCTTGATTAGGTTAGGCTTAGGCTAGACCATTTAGCCTAATTCTGCAATTTTTGTTATGTAAGGTTAAGTAGCCTAATTCTGCAATTTTTGTTATGTAAGGTTAAGGTTTGTAAATTCCCCACACACGGACCACCAATGTGAAAATTGCTCTGTATGAATTGGTCCACAATTAACCCACCCCTTATATCTCCAGTCTAACTATAGAGTAGATTAAGTTTAGCCTTGTAGGGGTCAGCCTAGAGATTCCGGAAATGGTCGAGAGCGGGCAGATAAATTGAGGTCCACAGTAGTATTCCTCACCAAATTAGGTTAGGGCAATCTACCTTCACCTTTGTTAAGCTATGAGTTGATACTAGGTCTTAGGCCACAATGTAGGCCTAATTTGTCTGACCGAGCTTAATTTAATGAGTTTACTTTAGACTGGGTTAAAACACAATTAATCACTTACTGCTAGTTATTAGAGAGTCTCTTTTCTCCTTCCTGTATAATTGTCGAGAGCGTACTTGCTGGTGGGGATCTTTTTTCGGTGTCTGTTCTTCTCCCTTCTCTCGTTCCGTCTTGTCGCCCCGTTCCTCGTTTTCGTTCTCCCTTGTCTTCCTTTTTTCGGGGCTTTTTCCACCAGCGTGGTCTTGGTTTTTTTTCGGTTGGTTGATCGGTAATGTATATCTATTACCGAGCACGCTCTTGTCACACAGTATGTAAATACTAGTGTGGAGAATAACTCTGGTGAGCAACCAATTGGTTTCATTCACCCAGTTATTGACATAAAAGGAATTTAATAATTGTTAGATTAACTACCTACCTACTCAGTAAACCATTTTCGTTACCTCCCAACTACCCACACATCAGTTTTCCATATTTGAATGATAAAATATTTGGCGGTTGAAAGTTAATAATCTGCTCTTACATTCATAAATAAAATGTGGCAGTTTGTAGCATCCTGCTAAAGAAATTAAAGAATATACAGGGTGTCCCATAAGTCCGGCATCATAGGAAAAATAATAAAAAAAGGCAAAACACAAGCTTTTATTTACAGAACGTGCTCAATATGTATTGTTCCGTAGCCCATTCACAAAATTCCATCCGCCGGTCGGGATCATCTTCGCTTAATTTCTGTAGGATCTGAAGTTTATATGGATGCCATTTGTGAGCCTGAAGAATGCGATGGATGCTACTTTTCGACACTCCTGTCTCGGCGGACAATTGCCGAAGAGACTTATTTGGACTTCTGTTAAAATGAGCCAGGATAGCAGTCGCTGTATCATCGTCAGTGGACCTCCTTGAAGGTCCACTGCGTGGTTTATCTTCTATGGATCCTGTTTCCTTAAACTTTGCAAGAAGTCTGCTAATACAACTGTGTTATTGGCTCGCGGTCTGGATGCAGTCTGTTAAATTCAGCAGCGGCCTCTCTTTCACTCCGATTTCCTATGAGTAGAATTATCTGGATTCGTTCTTCCTTGCTCACAGACATTATGGCCTGTAGAAAGAGAAAAATATGAATCATGGTTTGTAGAAATAGAAAAATATGAATTTCTCCTATGATGACGGACTTATGGGACACCCCCTGTATAATTATCCATGTTTTTATGTATGATATATATAATATATATATATATATACGAGGGTAATTCAATAAGTATCCGCACTTTTTATTTTCACAATTTTATTTTCACATCTGATAGATTATAAACACATCACTTCTCAACATAGTCTCCGTTTCTCAATACACTTAGTCCAGCAATCTACAAGCTTTCTAATGCCATCACAAAAGAATGTTTTTGGCTGTGTGCGTAGCCAGTCACGCACCGCCTCCTTCAGGTCATCATCGCCTTGGAATCGCTGACCTCTCAAAGCGTCTTATAGTGCGTGACCGGAAAATTCGCCGTAAACATTTTCGCCGTAGGAAAATTCGCCGTAAACATTTTCGCCGTAAACATTTTCGCCGTAAGACAAATTCGCCGTAAGGACATTTCGCCGTAAATAAAATAAAATTAAAATTAAAAAAAAGTTTAACTGAACCCTTATAATAGCCGGTGCTGGTTAAGTGTGCGGTCTACCTAGCTTCGAGCAGTCTACCACAATTAAAATTCTTTATACTGTACGGCATTGACGATTGGTTAGGTTAAGTCGTGATAGTTTGGTTAAATAAATTTCTTAAATAATCATCCATTGATTATTTTTAAAAAATTTTACGGCGAAATGTCCTTACGGCGAATTTGTCTTACGGCGAAAATGTTTACGGCGAAAATGTTTACGGCGAATTTTCCTACGGCGAAAATGTTTGCGGCGAAATTTCCTAGAATCCTTATAGTGGTCTAAACAGGTAAAAATCCGAAGGTGCCAGATCTGGACTGTAGGCTGGATGGTCGAGAACCTCAAATTCAAGTTTTTAAAGGCATTTTCTAGTCTGTGCAGCGGTATGAGGGCACGCATTGTCGTGTAACAAAATAACACCATCCGACAATCTCCCTCTCCGTTTTGTGCGAATTGCTTGCTTTAACTCATTCTGAAGCATGTCAGAATACGTTGCACTTGTTACTGTAGTTCCACGCTCTAGATAATGTTTAAGGTTATCATTATCATTATTCGTATTCTCACATGCTTCAGGATGAGTTAAAGCAAGAAATTCGCACAAAACGGAGAGGGAGATTTAGGTGATAGATCCCACAGCTCAACACAAGTGTTTGGGATATAGGGAGGCAGCATCTTGGGTTAGGGGCTACTCTCTGTCCTTACACAACCCATTTAGAGAGATTCCTCTGCCGAGCGGTGCCCCCCATAGTACTGTGAGGTGTTGAAAAACTCATGATCTTCACTTGCCCCACAAACACCTTTAAATGGGAGACCCAAAATGGGTGCGCACACATTTCTACATTACTGTACAGTCTTTACAGCCACACCTACACTTTTCCTCCTAAGTATATATATTGTAATGTATATGGTTGTAAATTGTGACTTGGTCCGCAATTGATATGGACCGTGACTTATTTTTGGTTGGCAAGGTACTGGTATTGATGGATACCGTAATGAAATTGACTGGATTCTTTAGATCTGATATATTTGCATGTCAGTTATAATATATAGAGTGTAACATATTTGTGGATAGTAGTCTATTATGACTTGATCCACTGGATCCAGAGATTCTATCTTTAGTTTTAAATTGATAATTAATTAGTTTTAAATTGATAATTATTTAGTTTTGTAAAAATTGGTTGTTGCCAATGTACAGGCAGTTTTTACATAGTGGAGCCACCACGATGGGCCGAAGTGGCCCTAGTGTGCCCACTATAAAAATTTCTTATGCTCTTTGTGGTTCGGAACTCACGTAAAATTGTAGGTCCCCTCCGCCACCAAGGAGGACATGCACAATACACAATTACGAACACAGTTAGGTAGACCAGCCATGAGTGGATCCTAGGGTCTTTGTTGGTCTGAAACATTATAACATATATATATATGTATATATATGTAGTTATGTACGTATATGTATTATATATGTATATATGTATTATATATGTATTATATATGT
>JAJOZX010008228.1:0-127500 GCA_023014485.1 Bathynomus jamesi | reverse complement strand
TCATACTCACCAGTACATAATCAGAATCAGAGGAGAGTAAAAGTGATGAATCTGGTTTCTGTGCTGCACAACCTTCAACATGGAAAAGTAAGGTTGGCAAACGTAGAAAATTCTTTGATGATAAATTATTAGGAAGTCTTGATGTTGCAAAACTGAGTGACAGAAATGCGTCTCTAGTTTTAATGCCAACAATTCAAAGTCTAGGAAAAAATCCAGAAGAGTACAATGTTAGCCACTCTTCTATTCATAGAGAGAGGATAAAATATTGAAAGAAAATTGCAGAGAACCTGAAAGAAGAATTCAAGCCAGAGGTGCCCCTAACAATTCACTGGGATGGAAAATTAATTGAAGATATTACAGGAATGCATATTGTTGACCGTCTGCCCGTGTTGGTTTCAGGAGAAGGCGTTGATCAACTTCTTGGTGTGCCTAAACTGGATTCAGGTACTGGTCTCCTGACAGCAAATGCTTTGTATCAGACATCGCTTGAATGGGGCATCTGCGAACAAATAAAATGCATGTGTTTCGATACAACGGCAGCCAATACTGGTCCTAGAAATGGTGCAGTTATTCTTCTAGAACAAAAATTCGACAACGATTTATTGTGGCTGGCATGTCGACACCACATACTTGAAATTATGCTGGAAGCTGTTGTTTCAAAGTCTTTATCACCATCTTCTGGCCCAGATATAGTCCTTTTTAAGAAGTTCAGAGAAAAATGGTCAAGCATTAATAAGGACTACTACGAAACAGCATTATCAGATCCAGATATCTATGAAAATATTCATGACATCAAAGATGACATAATTACATTTGCAGCAAATCAACTAGATACATTCCAACCAAGAGACGATTACCTAGAACTATTGCAGTTAACAATTATTTTTTTGGGAGGTGAACCAAAAGGTGGAATCAAATTTAAACATCCAACGGGACTTCATCGGGCTAGGTGGATGGCCAAAATTATATATTCATTAAAAATTTTTATGTTCAAATCTCGGTTCAAAATTTCAGTAAGAGACAAAAAAGGACTAAAAGACATCTGTCTATTTGCTACTCGGTTATATGTAAAGGCATGGTTTACAGCTCCTGTGCCATCTTGCGCTCCTCGTCTTGATCTGGAATTATTACAGAATCTTGTAGTCTACAAACAAATAAATGACACAATTGCATCTGTTGCTATTAAAAAACTGTTAGGTCACCTCTGGTACCTATCAGAAGAACTGGTAGCCTTGGCCTTTTATGATAATGAAGTGCCTACTGAAACAAAAAACAAAATGGTAAAGGCCTTGCAAAATACAACAGAATCTCTTCCTGCAAAACGGACTTTTAGAGATCCTGCACTTATTCCAACAAAGAAATTAGAAGATTTTGTCACATTAAATACTCAAAGATTCTTTACAATAACAGAATTTAGTTCAAAATTTTTACTCAAAGATGCTAAAGAATGGCATAATGATGAAGAGAATAACCGCTAAGAAATCTATCAAACAGTGGAAAGTCGTGAATGATATAGCGGAAAGAGGAGTAAAATTAATGGATGAATATAATAAAATACTAACACATGACGAAGATCAAAAACAATTCTTGCTACAAATAGTGAAAAACTACAGGGCTGTTTACTCTGATAGAAAAAAAAGAAACATTGATGAAGTAAGGACAGCTAATGTCTCAAATATCATGCTAGTTTAATTATGCATGCTTGTGGTTATGGTAGGACCTACGGGGGAGCTTTCCACATTAAAAAAAAGCAATGCGCCTTGTACTGTACCTCTTGGGTGGTGTGGAAAACTGTACAAAAATATTGAAAAAATTTGACAATTTGAGTCGTTCTGTCAATTTTTAATTGCTGGTAGCAACCACTAAAAATTAAAAATTTGCTAAAATATTTTAGGATACTTGTTTTTATACTGAGATGAACCATTTAAAGGGTTGAACACATTAAAATCTAAAAAAATTTTACCCCTCATATTTTAATATATACATATACTGTATATATATATTAGTGATGTAGCGGATGTCATTTTTTTCACATCCGCGGATGCGGATGCGGATGCGGATGTTTGATTTCAACATCCGCGGATGCGGATGCGGATGCGGATGTCCACATTTTCGTTATTTTTTAGGATATATTCGAGATTTGTTGTGTTTAACGTATATAATAAGTTATTATATAGAGAGAGCTGTAGCTATAATGTAGTATAATTGATTAATTGTACAATAATTGCTGTACTTTTCTCTGAACATATAAAATAATATCAAGCATCTAACTAATATAGAAATCAATTAGTGAATTCGTCTGCAAATAAATTCGTTATATTTTGTTGAGTTTCAGCCACAATTAGAAACCATAATTGTGTTACCAGGATGCGGGACGTGAACCCAACTCAAATGCACCTCCACCGACCTCTTTCCCCAACCTCCACCCTTATAGAAAGAGATCTTTAATTAGCTTGATAACTATTTATATTAAGTTTAAAGTTTTATTAGGCATATTTATAAATGAGTAATTAAAATAAAGTAAACTAAGATGTTCATCGTTTAATGTTCAAACTTAATTTAGGAAGGTTATGCTTAAGGAACATTAATTTTTCTGCCTTTTCTGCTGCCAGTCTGTTTCTCTTTTCATCATATATTAATCCAGCACTGCTAAATAATCTCTCGCTTGGTACGTTTGTTGGAGGACAGGCTAAATGTTTCCTTGCAAGTTTACTCAAGTATGGATAGATATTCTGCGTATTTTTCCACCAACTAATAGGATTGTCACATGCAGCCAGGCGTTTTTCTTGGTGATAGCTCTCGATCATTTTTACTACATCTTTTGACATCGCGTAGGTCTCGTCATTGCTGCTTGACTCAAGAAACTGAGAGACAGATTCTGTGATAGATTTGCTTGTTGAAGGTGTTGGTTCTGTCACTGAAACTTTTATTCTTTTGGTGGGTGGCGAAGCGACAGATTCAAGAGATTGAAGCTCTTCAACTGCTTTGCCAAGTGATGATTTAACTCGTTCTAATGTACTAGGTGAAAATAACTTAGCTTTGTAACGTGGATCTAAGTAGGTTGCAAGAGAGTAACTTCATACAAGAACAGCCTCTCGTCTTGTCGCTTGCATCACTTTTGCGCACAATGAACTAGTTCTATTAATATAAGAATTTGATAATTTCCGCTTATTAATGACATTTTATCTCAACGGTCCACATCCGCACGACATCCGCAGTCCAAAGTGCGGATGCGGGTGCGGATGCGGATGCGAGAAAATGTGCGGATGTTCCGCGGATGCGGATGCGGATGCGGATGTGACCTACATCACTAATATATATATATACACACATATATAATACATATATATATACACACACATATATAATATATATATATATATATACACATATATAATACATATATATAACACACACATATATAATACAATATATATATATATACACACATATATAATACATATATATATACACACACCACATATATAATACATATATATATTATACACACACATATATAATACATATATATATATATACACACATATATATAATACATATATATATATACACACATATATAATACATACATATATATACACATATATATACATATATATATATACACATATATAATACATAGATATATACACATATATAATACATATATATATATACACATATATAATACATATATATATACACATATATAATACATATATATATATATACACACATATATAATACATATATATACACATATATAATACATATATACACATATATAATACATATATATATATACACATATATAATACATATATATTACACACATATATAATACATATATAATACATATATATACACACACATATATAATACATTATATATACACATATATAATACATATATATATACACATATATAATACATATATATATACACATATATAATACATATATATATATACACACATATATAATACATATATATATACACATATATAATACATATATATATACACATATATAATACATATATATATACACATATATAATACATATATATACATATAATACATATATATACACACATATATAATACATATATATACACACATATAATACATATATATATACACGCACACATATATATACAGGGCGTCCCCAAAAAAATTTATACACACTTTAAATACTTATAAAGGTAGTTTTTATTAAAATACATTTCATTTTCAAAATGTAATAGAATCTACATACATTATTTAATTGTTTTGTCAACGCCTGTTTTCAAACTGACGTCCTTTCTGGGCCAGGCACTGCTGATAACGCGAAGCAATGGAATCGCAAACATCACGAAACATTTCGTTTGGTAATTGTGTGCATTCTCGTTCAATGGCTGCTCTCAATTCAGCGACTGTTGCAGGTTTTATAGCGTAGACTTTGTCTTTTAAGTATCCTCATAAAAAAAGTCTAGTGGTGTGAGGTCTGGTGAACGCGGAGGGTATTCTACGAAACCCCTTCGTCCAATCCACATCCACATCGTGCCAAGTACCACTCGCAATACTCCACTCTTCGGTCCGGATCATCTTCATTAATAGCATGGACTAATCTTGGAATGTAACTTTTCCATTGACAGCGCTTCAAAATGCGTTGGACAGACGATTCTGAAATTCCTACCTCACGACTCGCTTGCCGCACAGATTTTCTTGGACTTTGGTACGTTTCCAGTACTCTTTCTTGCTTTGTGGGGATTGTCGATGTCCGTGGTCTTCCGGTACGCTTCTTGTGGACATTCTGAAAAGTTCCATCGGCTTCAAACTTATCTCTAATTCGAGTGATGGTAAGTCGCGTTGGTAGATCTGTTTGAAACTCCCTCCTAAACTGTCTTTGCACTTCAACTGCGTTTTCACACTTCCAGTAGCATTTTAGAATGAATTTCCTTTGTTCAAAGCTTAGTCTGACTGCCATTATTAATTCTAATGGGTTTAACTTGGAAAGAAAGAAACATCAATTGAGCTATCAGCTGTTAAAGTGTGTATACATTTTTTTGGGACGCCCTGTATATACACATGAATATAATACATGTATATATACATGTGTATAATACATGTATATAATACATATAATATATATATAATATATATATATATATATATATATATATATATACCACATATATATATATACATATATATACATATATATATATATATATATATATATACATACTTATATATAACTTATATACATATATATAATATATATATATATATATATAATACCATATATAATACATATATGTATATACATATATAAGATATATATATATATATATATATTATATATATATACACATATAATACATATATGTATATACGTATATAATATATATATATATATATACATATATAATACATATATATGTATACATATATAATAATATATATATATATACATATATAATACATATATATACATACATATATAATACATTATATACATATATATATAATACATACATATACATACATATATAATACATACATATACATATATAATACATACATATATATATATATATACATATATAATACATATATATATATATATATATATATATATATATATATATATATATATATATATATATATAATAAATAATATATATATATACATATATAATACATATATATTATATATACATATATAATAATACATATATATATATACATATATAATAATACATAATACATACACATATATATATACACATATATAATACATATATATATATACACACATATATAACATACATATATATATATACATATATAATACATACATATATATACACATGTATAATACATACATATATATATACACATATATAATACATACATATATATATACACATATATACATACATATATATATACACATATATAATACATACATATATACACACATATATAATGCATACATATATATACACATATATAATACATATAATATATATATATATATACACATATATAATACATACATATGTATATACATATAATACATATATATACATATATAATACATACATATAGATATAAACATATAGACATATATATATACATATTTAATACATACATATATATACATATATAATACATAATATATATATAAACATATAATGCATACATATAGAATACACATATATAATACATACATAATATATATATACACATATAAATACATACATTATATATTATACACATAAAATACATACATATATATATATATACACCTATATAATACATACATATATATATATACACCTATATAATACATAATATATATTATACACATATATAATACACATATATATATACACATATATAATACATATATATATATATACCCATATATAATACATACATATTATTACAACATATAATACATACATATATATATATATACATATATATAATACATACATACATATATATATATACATACATAGATATAATACATACATATATATATATATACACATATTATAATACATACATATATATATATATATATATATATATATACATATATATAATACATACATATATATGTATATACATATATAATACATACATATATATATAACATATATAACATACATATATATATACACATATATAATACATACTTATATATATATATATATATATATATATATATATACATATAATATACATATATATATATATATATATATATATATATATATATATATAATACATACATATATATATACATATATAATACATACAGATATATATACATATATAATACATACATATATATATATATATATACATATATAATACATACATATATATATACATATATATGTTAACCCCTCCGTCTATGGCCCTGGGGTGGTTCGGATCGACGGGGGTTCTAGATAGGAGGCAGCAACGGATATTTCTTCTATAACAGTCTAATTCTTTTCGGTCGCCAGACTGTTTGACCCAATATCTTCTATGGTGCTTGGGTTGTCTCTTTCTCTCGCTTTATGGGTCGACAATTATTAATTCTTCTCTTGCTATAATACTCTGATACTTTCTCTTGGTACTAAACTTATCGATTTTTCTTTTATAACTTATCGACTTAACTGACTAAGTTCTTCTGAAGATAGCTCAACTCAAGGGGAAAAATAAAAAGTTTCTCTTACTCTAATTTACTTCTTAAAAATTTACAGTTAGTGTTCTGAATTTACAAGGGTAGTGGTTCGACCTCTTTCGACCATGGCTCAGGCCGGAATCTAAAAAAATTAAGGAGGCAAGGGGCCTCTGCCCCCTCCTCGCAGCGAGGCTGCTAACAAGGGAGGCGTAATGAAGTGCTGTAATGAAGTGACTTAATGAAGTGCCGTAATTTTACAAATACATGTATAATATAAACCTAAATGTTTGGGGGAAGACAGTTGAAGGTTAAGTTTCCCCCTTTTAAACACATGACAGATGTTTGAAAGATTCCAAATAAATAAAAAAAAAATAAAATATAAAACTAATCGTAATATTTTTTGCCGAATCTTCATTTCTGGAGGCGATATCATTTCGTAATAGTACATAAGTACAAATTAAGTACACGACTGAGTACGTATTAATTTTGGTTCATTACAATTACGATTACAATTATGGATTACTTCACATTCGCTTATGATTGTCCATTACAGTTCTATTAAAGTACATTCTTACATTATAAATTAAATCATTACATTTAATTACAGTTTCATTGAAGTACATTACGTCGTTTACCATTCTTACAGTGTTTTTATATATTTATATATGGTTATAATATATGGTTATACTATATGGTTATACTATATGGTTATTATATATGGTTATTAGTACAACACAAGTACATGAGCACATACGAAATAATTTATATACGAAATAATATGTTATAATATGTTATAACATGTTATAAATTTGAAATCAGAGGGACAGGAGTTTTCACGTTTTCAGATGTTTGATTTATGCTGATTTGCGAATTGCGTGCACTTGCATAAGCATTTATGAATATCTTGCACTTGAAAAAAAATAATAAAAAAAACAATACGAGTACGTATTTTAGCGTTTTCGAACGAATGCAAACAGTTTTGCATTTCACGAGCAAAAAATGAATATTTAATAAAATTAACATACGATAATGGTCAAGATAAGATATGGACGTATGGGGGCGGGGGATATGGTCGAATAATAGTTATATTTATACTACATAACATATAAATAATGACTTCTATAGAGTGTACAGTTTTTAGTATGATGTTAAAGAATTTTCATACATTTAATACAAGATTGATGAAGGGAAATTAATGACGGGAAAATGTGACGTCATAGTCATTGAATTTGTACGTATAGTACAAATCATTATTAGGAAAGATAAATTAGAGAAATACAGTAATGAATAAAGAAGTACAAATCGACATTCTATCCAAAACTCGCTTAGGCGATTTTGGTTTCTATGTAAAAAATGAACATTCAAACATAAAAACTATAAGAACATAAATACTGCATGAAGACAATGAATCCATATAATGATGGTATAGGAATTGTTCATTGTTCAATTTTTACAGTGCTCCCCTTTTTTTTTAAAATAATATTAACACAATATTATAATACAATTAATACAATATAATACAATTGAGAAAATAACATCGAAAGTAATTCAAGTTAGATGACGAATTTTTCTTTACATTACAAGTTTTATACAGAACGAGTTCGGGTCGTTGAGTACAATGCAGAGTATCAAATCTTTAAAATGATACTTGCTTACAAAATATAAAAAAAATTCAAGAATTAATACTTTAATTTAGACAAACAATTAAGTTAGACAAAGAATGATATTGTTAAATTTGTTACCAAATTTTATTTTTTCTGTGGGATGAATTACATACATAATGAACAGTATATAAAAGGGAAAAATATTAATTTTAAAGTTCATGGATTTTCAAGGTTACCATAATAGTACAATTCATAACTAATTTTATTGACTATTGTAGGTAAAAAATCGAAGTACGTAATGGATGATGTATAGACCTGTGGTCTAGTGTGCATTTTTGTGTACTAGGTACAAAGTGTGTATCTTACAATTTCGAGGGACAGATTAGTTGAGAGGATTGTTCAATTAACTGAATAAATGCATGAGCAAGATATATTAGAAAGCAAAAATGATTAAGATTAAATTACATAGTTAGCATTTACACGTAATTAAATAAAATTTATTGTGATATCCAATGATTTTAGCATAAGGTTTGTATATATAGTATATATAGTGTGCATACATGCATTTTTATTGACTGTTGTAGGTACAAATCGAATTACGTAGTGGATGCTGTATAGACCTGTGGTCAAATGTGTATTTTTGTTTATTGGGTACAGATTGTTGTGGTTGGTGATACGTTCAAAAGGAGAAAGGGGATTTATAGTTGAATAGTTGAAGTTATACGTCAGTGTGCAGATGTATTTATAAATATTGGTAAGAAGCATCTGTAGATGAGTGAGTCGGTACAATAGTATGTAGAATATGAGAGTAATTTGTTCATCCCGTGAAGAACTAGATCATTAGGGGTCATTGGTGGATTAGGATTATATATTTATATATATATATACTTTAAGGAACTGATAAAATAACTTAATAAATGCATGAGCGAGAATTTATATATAGTAAGCAATAATTATGATGTATTATAATGATGTTTGCATACGAGTTTTAATGCAAAAGTGACTGGAGGGACGGAACGTAAATGAATTCGAATATGTGTCAAAAGTAATAAAATTCAATTAGGATTATAGATTTTACATAATTAATCAGTTACACGTATAAGGTAATTAAAAAAACGAACTTAGAGGAACTTACAATTAATGAAAGTAAATCTCACGGTTTTAGAATTGAATTTTGACACACAATTAATTAAATTCGACTACGACAATTACTCAGTATTCATCGAATAAAAAAAAATATAAAAAATATAAAAATTGAAAATAGAAATTAATTATAAACTATAATGAACTAAACATATACTGTAATATAAAAAAACACAACCTAAATTGAGGTTATGTTCCATCGTACCAAAGAGGAATTAACCATGGTTGAACCATTTCTCTGGTTGACACGGTTCAACTGGGGTTCGGGGTGTTAAAATAAAATAAAAAGACAAAGTTTGGAGTACGACATTCGGGGGAATTGAGTGACTAAGCAGGGGGTATAAGTCTGAAATTGACAATTACATTTTTTTTTTTTTTTAAGATTGCTTGTCACACTACTTTGAACAAAAATTAAAAGAGTTGAAACAAAACGGAGGGACGGTATGTTCCTCAGCATAGTAATTTAAAAGGAGTCATTGGGACAAGATCGATTAATTAATTATTACACAACTATTATTATCTCGTATACATTACAATGATTATTTATCAAAGTCATTACAAACAATTGTAAAAACTGTTTTGGTTACAAACAATAAAATATGTCATTTTACTTATATATTTATATACGCAATAATGGCATGAAAAGAAAAGACAAATCGGTCAATTTCCTTCTTACAAACAAACAAAAAAAAACAACCTAAAGACACAAACCGGTCAATTCAGGTTGAATTTAATTCTCTTTTACAACAAAAAAAAGGTTGAATTAAATTCTTAAATTACATTTTCTTAAATTAAATTCTCTTAAATTACAAAGAAAAAGTTGAATTCAATTGACTGCATTGAAAACTGACTTGGGACTCGAAATAAAAATGACTTGGGACTCGAAATAAAAATGACTTGGGACTCGAAATAAAAATGACTTGGGACTCGAAATAAAAATGACTTGGGACTCGAAATAAAAATGACGGAATAAAACTGTCTGACTTGAACTCTATCAAGTATTCTTGAAACTAACTTGAACTCTTATCAAGTATTCTGAAACTAACTTGAACTCTTATCAAGTATTCTGAAACTAACTTGAACTCTTATCAAGTATTCTGAAACTAACTTGAACTCTTATCAAGTATTCTGAAACTAACTTGAACTCTTATCAAGTATTCTAAAACTAACTTGAACTCTTATCAAGTATTCTGAAACTAACTTGAACTCTCATCAAGTATTCTGAAACTAACTTGAACTCTTATCAAGTATTCTGAAACTAACTTGAACTCTTATCAAGTATTCTGAAACTAACTTGAACTCTTATCAAGTATTCTGAAACTAACTTGAACTCTTATCAAGTATTCTGAAACTAACTTGAACTCTATCAAGTATTCTTGAAACTAACTTGAACTCTTATCAAGTATTCTTGAAACTAACTTGAACTCTTATCAAGTATTCTGAAACTAACTTGAACTCTTATCAAGTATTCTGAAACTAACTTGAACTCTTATCAAGTATTCTGAAACTAACTTGAACTCTTATCAAGTATTCTGAAACTAACTTGAACTCTTATCAAGTATTCTGAAACTAACTTGAACTCTTATCAATTATTCTGAAACTAACTTGAACTCTTATCAAGTATTCTGAAACTAACTTGAACTCTTATCAAATATTCTGAAACTAACTTGAACTCTTATCAAGTATTCTGAAACTAACTTGAACTCTTATCAAGTATTCTGAAACTAACTTGAACTCTTATCAAGTATTCTGAAACTAACTAACTTGAACTTATCAAGTATTCTGAAACTAACTTGAACTCTTATCAAGTATTCTGAAACTAACTTGAACTCTTATCAAGTATTCTGAAACTAACTTGAACTCTTATCAAGTATTCTGAAACTAACTTGAAACTGAAAATGAAACTGACTTGCACTTGAACTGCTATCAAGTGAAAATTAACTGAAAACGGAAAATGACTGCACTTGATCTCAATCAAGTGGAGACTATTATCCTCTGGACATACTTGAAATACAATCAAGTATCTCTATAACTCTATAAATTCTCTGTAAACTCTCTCTTTCTTAATTTGCAAGTCAATTCAATTCAATAATTTGAAAAAAATTTGCAAACAAAAATTTAAAAAAATGTAAACAACATTTCACTCTAATGTACGGGAAGGTACATAAAATAAAATTATTCTATACTGAATATAATAGTGAGAATAACTGAAATTAACTCTCTTGAAATTAACTCTCTTGAAATTAACTCTGTTACAATTAACTCTCTGTTACAATTAACTCTCTGTTACAATTAACTCTCTGTTACAATTAACTCTGTGAAAATTACTGTTTCACTAAGAAAAATGTATCACTGGTGTCTGAAGTGTTCACTGTGTTTCTTGTAAATTCTGACTCCATACTAAATATTAACTGTTAATAATGCTGACTTTTCAAATGTTTACAAATTTCTTAAAAAAAAAAAACTCTGTACTTAACAAAATTTCTACTGGCAAAATCCTCAGAGACGTGTCCTGAAGACGTCTTGCTGGCTACTGCTTCTTGGATGAAAACTAGGCGTGGAGAACTTGGAGTCGTGTCACACCGGTTCAAGGGTGGATGTTAAGAACTAGAAGTCGTGACACGCCGGTCAACTGGTTTTATCCTGCTGCAGGGTAATTTCTATCTTGGCCAAAGAGTGGCCTCTTCTTAAAATCTTCTTCTTCTTAAAATCTTCTTCTTAAAATCTTCTTCTTAAAATCTTCTTCTTAAAATCTTCTTCTTAAAATATTCTTCTTCTTAAAATATTCTTCTTCTTAAAATATTCTTCTTCTTAACATATTCTTCTTCTTAAAATATTCTTCTTCTTAAAATATTCTTCTTAAAATATTCTTCTTCTTAAAATCTTCTTCTTAAAATCTTCTTCTTATCCTGGGGCAGGGTCGCCAGACGGGTTAACCCCTCCGTCTATGGCCCTGGGGTGGTTCGGATCGACGGGGGTTCTAGTTAGGAGGCAGCAACGGATATTTCTTCTATAACATTCTAATTCTTTTCGGTCGCCAGACTGTTTGACCCAATATCTTCTATGGTGCTTGGGTTGTCTCTTTCTCTCGCTTTATGGGTCGACGATTATTAATTCTTCTCTTGCTATAATACTCTGATACTTTCTCTTGGTACTAAACTTATCGATTTTTCTTTTATAACTTATCGACTTAACTGACTAAGTTCTTCTGAAGATAGCCCAACTCAAGGGGAAAAATAAAAAGTTTCTCTTACTCTAATTTACTTCTTAAAATTTTACAGTTAGTGCTTTGAATTTACAAGGGTAGAGGTTCGACCTATTTCGACCATGGCTCAGGCCGAAATCTAAAAAAATTAAGGAGGCAAGGGGCCTCTGCCCCCTCCTCGCAGCGAGGCTGCTAACAAGGGAGGCGTAATGAAGTGCTGTAATGAAGTGACTTAATGAAGTGCCGTAATTTTACAAATACATGTATAATATAAACCTAAATGTTTGGGGGAAAACAGTTGAAGGTTAAGTTTCCCCCTTTTAAACACATGATCAGATGTTTGAAAGATTCCAAATAAAAATAAAAAAAATAAAAAAAAACTAATCGTATATTTTTGCCGAATCTTCATTTCTGAAGGCGATATCATTTCGTAATAGTACATAAGTACAAATTAAGTACACGACTGAGTACGTATTAATTTTGGTTCATTACAATTACGATTACAATTATGGATTACTTCACATTCGCTTATGATTGTCCATTACAGTTCTATTAAAGTACATTCTTACATTATAAATTAAATCATTACATTTAATTACAGTTTCATTGAAGTACATTACGTCGTTTACCATTCTTACAGTGTTTTTATATATTTATATATGGTTATACTATATGGTTATACTATATGGTTATACTATATGGTTATACTATATGGTTATTAGTACAACACAAGTACATGAGCACATACGAGATAATTTATATACGAAATAATATGTTATAATATGTTATAACATGTTATAAATTTGAAATCAGAGGGACAGGAGGTTTCACCTTTTCAGATGTTTGATTTATGCTGATTTGCGAATTGCGTACACTTGCATAAGCATTTATGAATATCTTGCGAGGGGTGAACGCACTTGAAAAAATAATAAAAAAAACAATACGAGAACGTATTTTAGCGTTTTCGAACGAATGCAAAAAGTTTTGCATTTCACGAGCAAAAAATGAATATTTAATAAAATTGACATACGATAATGGTCAAGATAAGATATGGACGTATGGGGGCGGGGAATATGGTCGAATAATAGTTATATTTATACTACATAACATATAAATAATGACTTCTATAGAGTGTACAGTTTTTAGTATGATGTTAAAGAATTTTCATACATTGAATACTAGATTGATGAAGATTGGTGAAGGGAAATTAATGACGGGAAAATGTGACGTCATAGTTATTGAATTTGTACGTATAGTACAAATCATTATTAGGAAAGATGAATTAGAGAAATACGGTAATGAATAAAGAAGTACAAATCGACATTCTATCCAAAACTCGCTTAGGCGATTTTGGTTTCTTATGTAAAAATGAACATTCAAACAAAAACTATAAGAACATAAATACAGCATGAAGACAATGAATCCATATAATGATGGTATAGGAATTGTTCATTGTTCAATTTTTACATATATACATATATAATAATACCTACATATATAAGCACACCGGACAAAAAATTAGTCACCCCTAATAGCACCGATAGTAGGAAGTTCAAGGTCACACAGAGGGCGCTGATGTAGCATTGGTAAGTGACAAGTAGCGGTGACGTAGCACACAGGATCAGATCTGTTTCGTGAGGTGGTGAAGAACAAAGTGTGTGTTGGATATAGTCTGCAAAATGTGTCGTGAGGCAGACGTTACTCAGCGGCAAAAAGGAGCCATCGTGTTTGGCAGAGCCCACGGACACAAAATGTCTGAAGTAGCCCAATTTGTTGGTGTGTCAACGCGTACTGTCCAGCGAGTTTACAAAGAGTGGTGTAGTTCGCAATCAACTGACAATCGACGGCGTAACTGTGGCCGGAAAACAATTCTCGACAATAGGGGCCGCCGCCATGTTTCTCGTCTAGTAACTGCAAATCGTTTTCAAACCAGAGAACAATTGCTCCAAGAAACCAATGAGGTTCTCCAGCGACCAATTTCCGAACGGACATTGCGACGAGAACTGCATGCGATGGACATCTGGAGCAGGGTACCACGGACGAGGCCGCTGTTAACAGCAAGTCACAAATTGGCACGTTATAAATGGGCTCAGAGGCACAAAAACTGGACTGCGGCAGATTGGAAACGTGTAATTTGGTCCGATGAGTCCCGTTTTTGTTTGTTCTCCAATAATGGGAGGCGACGAGTACATCGCAGGTCCAATGAAGCCTTTAATCCTGAATGCGTCGAAGGTGTTGTTCAGGCTGGAAACAAAGTGAAGCGCAGGAATAGACACCCACGGACTCTGGCGGAACTTCGGGACCGGTTGATGAACGGGTGGCAGCAAATCGATGTTCATTACATGCACAACCTCGTAGAGTCTCTGCCTCGCCTGATTCGTGCGGTTATCAAGGCCAGAGGCGCCGTCACACGTTATTAGGTACATTCTGAGAGGGGTGACTAATTTTTTGTCCGGTGTGCTTATATATGTATGTATTATATATGTATGTAATATATGTATATATATATATATATGTATGTATTATATATGTATATATATATATATATATGTATGTATTATACATGTATATATATATATATATATGTATTATATATGTATATATATATATATGTATTATATATGTATATATATATATATGTATTATATATGTATATATATATATATATGTATTATATATGTATATAATATATAATGTATTATATATGTATATATATATATATATATATAGATATATATATATATATTATATATGTGTATATATATATATATATATGTACTATATATGTATATATATATAATATATATATATATATATATAATATATATATATATGTATTATATATGTATATATATATATATATATATATATATATTATAATATATATATATATATGTAACAAATGAACAATGAATAATCCATATTCATTTTTACAAAAGAAACCAAAATCGCCTAAGCGAGTTTTGGATAGAATTTCGATCTGTACTTCTTTATTCATTACTGTATTTCCCTAATTCATCTTTTCTAATAATGACTTAGACACTATGACGTCATAAAATAACTTAATTCTCTCTACGTTTCGCATACCTTTTACACTGAATCATGTGCTTAGTATTTGGACATCTTCCGTATTCAATATATGGTAAATTCTTTAGTAATAATGTTGTGGTGTTATGTAGTATAAATATTATTATTCAACCATATTCATCCATACGTCACATTTTCCCGTCATTAATTTCCCTTGATCATTATCCTATATAAATTTTATTAAATATTCATTTTTACTCGTGTCAATCTATGAAACGCAAAACTTTTGCATTCGTTCGAAAACGCTCAAATACGTTCTCGTATTGTTTTTTTTTAATTATTTTTTTTCAAGTGTGTTCACCCCTCGCAAGATATTCAAAACGCTTATGCAAGTGTACGCAATTCACAAATCAGCATAAATCAAACATCTGAAAACGTGAAACCTCCTGTCCCTCTGATTTCAAATTTATAACATGTTATAACATATTATAACATATTATGTTGTATATAAATCCATACCGTATGTGCCCATGTACTTTGTATTATATTTCTAACATCTTAATTGTCTATTAATATGAAACACTGTAAAAAAACAAAACAAAGTTATAGTAACTGTTTAATTGTAACTAACTGTAATACTTTAATTTAATATAACGTAATGTACTTTAATGAAACTGTAATTAATAATAACTTGTAATGTACTTCATTGAAACTGTAATTAAATGTAATGATTTATTATATACGGTAATGTAAGAATGTACTTTAAATGGAAGTGTAATTAAACAATAAGTGAATATGAATTAATTGGTAATTATAATCGTAATTGTAATGAACCAAAATTAATACGTACTCAGTCGTGTACTTAATTTGTACTTATGTACTATTACGAAATGATATCGCCTTCAGAATTGAAGATTCGGCAAAAATATACGATTAGTTTTTATTTTTATTTTTTTAATTTTTATTTGGAATCTTTCAAACATCTGATCATGTGTTTAAAAGGGGGAAACTTAACCTTCAACTGTCTTCCCCCAAACATTTAGGTTTATATTATACATGTATTTGTAAAATTACGGCACTTCATTAAGTCACTTCATTACGGCACTTCATTACGAGACTCCTTTGTTAGCAGCCTCGCTGCGAGGAGGGGGCAGAGGCCCCTTGCCTCCTTAACTTTTTAGATTCCGGCCTTAGCCATGGTCGAAAGAGGTCGAACCTCTACCCCTGTAAATTCAGAGCACTACCTGTACATTTTTAGAAGTAAACTACCGTAAGAGAAACTTTTTATTTTCCCCTTCGAGCCGTGCTCTCTTCAGAAGAACTTTAATCAGTAAAGTCGATAAGTTCTGAAAGAAAAGCCGATAATTTTAGTACCAAGAGAAAGTAGAGTATTATAGAAAGTTGTAGAAGAAAAGTATCAAGAAGAAATATACGTTTCGGCCTCACAACAAGAACGCCTCGTCGATACGAGACACCCCATAAGCACATATAAGAAGGAGGGCATAACAGTCTGGCGAGTCTGTAGCCAAGAGTTTAAACATTTGGAGACCCTACTACCAAGATTAGAAGAAATATCCGTTGCTGCCTCCTAACTAGAACCCCCGTCGATCCGAACCACCCCAGGGACATAGAAGAGGAGGGGTATAAAGTCTGGCGACCCTGCCCCAGGATAATAAGATTTTAAGAAGAAGAATATTTTAAGAAGATTTTAAGAAGATTATTTTAAGAAGAAGAATATTTTAAGAAGAAGAATATTTTAAGAAGAAGATTTTAAGAAGAAGATTTTAACAAGTGGCCACTCTTTGGCCAGGATAGAAATTACCCTGCATCAGGATAAAACCAGTTGACCGGCGTGTCACGACTTCCAGTTCGTAACATCCACCCTTGAACCGGTGTGTCACGACTCCAAGTTCTCCACGCCTAGTTTTCATCCAAGAAGAAGTAGCCAGCAAGACGTCTTCAGGACACGTCTCTGAGGATTTCGCCCGTAGAAATTTTGTTAAGTACAAAGTTTGTTTTTTTAAGAAATTTGTAAACATTTGAAAAGTCAGCATTATTAACAGTTAATATTTAGTATGGAGCCAGAATTAACAAAACAGTGAACACTTCAGACACCAGTGATACACTTTTTTTTAGTGAAACAGTAATTGTCACAGAGTTATTTGTCACAGAATTAATTGTCACAGAGTTAATTGTCACAGAGTTAATTGCCACAGAGTTAATTGCCACAGAGTTAATTGCCACAGAGTTAATTGCCACAGTTATTTTCACTATTATATTCAGTATAGAATAATTTTATTTTATGTACCTTCCCGTACATTAGAGTGAAATGTTGTTTACATTTTTTATTTTTGTTTGCAATTTTTTTCAAATTATTGAATAATTTTGACTTGCAAATTAAGAAAAAGAGAGTTTACAGAGAGTTTATAGAGTTATAGAGATACTTGATTGTATTTCAAGTAAGTCCAGAGGATAATAGTCTCCACTTGATTGAGATCAAGTGCAGTCATTTTCCAGTTTCAGTTAATTTCAAGTCAGTTTCATTTTCAGTTTCAAGTTAGTTTCAGAATACTTGATAAGGGTTCAAGTTAGTTTCGGAATACTTGATAAGAGTTCAAGGTAGTTTCAGAATACTTGATAAGAGTTCAAGTTAGTTTCAGAATACTTGATAAGAGTTCAAGTTAGTTTCAGAATACTTGATAGAGTTCAAGTTAGTTTCAGAATACTTGATAAGAGTTCAAGTTAGTTCAGAATACTTGATAAGAGTTCAAGTTAGTTTCAGAATACTTGATAAGAGTTCAAGTTAGTTTCAGAATACTTGATAAGAGTTCAAGTTAGTTTCAGAATACTTGATAAGAGTTCAAGTTAGTTTCAGAATACTTGATAAGAGTTCAAGTTAGTTTCAGAATACTTGATAAGAGTTCAAGTTAGTTTCAGAATACTTGATAAGAGTTCAAGTTAGTTTCAGAATACTTGATAAGAGTTCAAGTTAGTTTCAGAATACTTGATAAGAGTTCAAGTTAGTTTCAGAATACTTGATAAGAGTTCAAGTTAGTTTCAAGAATACTTGATAGAGTTCAAGTAAGACAGTTTTAAATGCAAAAAACTTCACTTTTTTACGTGAAGGTCAAAATATGAGAATAAAAACCCACTCTAATAGACAGAGTTTATTTCCACGACAGTTTCGACGCCCACTGGCATCCTCCTCGGGTGGATACAGAAACACAAATGAAACAAAACAAGAGGGAAAAAACAGTTCAGGGATCGACCGTTAAGAAATTCGCACCTAGGTTGGATTCCATTCTCTCGAGACAGGAGGGGCATTTTCATTAAGTACATTCGCACAAATTTTAAAACTATCTTCCTGTTCTAAACATACAGATTCTATTATTTTTACATAATTATTACATTTATAATTAAATTTATTACATTTAATATTGCATAATTATTAATTACAGAAATTATAAATTTATTATTACATTGGTTATTACATTGTTGTTTATTATACAGAAATTATAAACCGAAAAACGAATGAAAAAAGGCGATTAGGAAATAATCCAGAGACCATTGAGAAATTCGCACCTAGGTTAGATATCGTTCTCCCGAAACCAGAAGGGCATTTTATTACAGGGTCAGCTTATAACTACATTTCCACAAATTAAAAATATCTTCTTGTTCTATACATACAGATCCTAATGTTTTGACATAATTACTGCATATATTTATTTCCACATTAATTACTTCCATTATTACATTTACTAAAAGCGAGTAAGGAAACATTCCAATCCAGAGACATTTAAGAAATTCACACTTAGGTTCGAACACGTTCCCACGACTCCGTAAGGGATTTATTGACCAAGAATCTCATTAAAGGGTCTAACTTATAAGTACCTTCGCACAAATTAAAATTATCTACTTTTTCTATACACACAGATTCTATTATTTTTCTTTTGACATAATTATTACATTTATAAAGTACCTTACTTGATTCCCAATCTATAGCATGATTATTTTGGCTAGCGTGATAAAAAATGGCATTATTAGTATTACAACTTCTGAAGGCATATTTGTGTTCTTTGATACGGGTTTCAATATTTCTTCCAGTTTCTCCCACGTATACTAAATCACAACTTTTACAGGGAATGCTGTAGACACAGGCTTGTTCCTCTTTTGCAACGTTATTCCTAACCAATTTACTTTTCACGGTAGACGAATATTTGAACGCCAAAGCAAACTTAAATTCTTTCGTCAACGGTTTTACTCTTTCTAAGCCGGCAATGTAAGGCAAACTCACATATTGTTTTTGGTTAACTGAAGGTTCCCGAGGGGCATAAAAAGATTTTCTGGCTTTAAAATACGCCTTTCTGATAAACCACTCAGGATATTTTAAATCCTTAAAAATGTTCCAAATCTTTGAATTTTCCGGATCCAGCAAATGTGGGCTACAAATCCTGAGTGCTCTTAGAAACATGGAAGAAATAATTGAGCTTTTAACCCCTTCATCATGATATGAAAAATAATGAATGTACGAATTACAATGAGTAGGTTTTCTATAGACCGTGAAATTGGGCTTTCCGCTTTCGTTAATGACCAAAACATCTAGAAAAGGTAATTGTTTGTCGTTCTCCCATTCATATTCATATTTAAATAGAGGGAACAAGATTATTTAATGACTGAAAGAAAGTGTCAAAGTTGTTCCAGTGGTCAGGCCAAAATGAGAAAATATCATCTACATAACGAAACCAAATTAGATTCCTGGGACATATTGTTTGCAACAATTCCGACTCATAATACTCCATATATAATGTACTCAGTATTGGGGATAAAGGGGACCCCATTCCCATACCAAAACGTTGCAAATAAAATTCTTCACCGAAGGAGAAGGCATTATTGGTGACACAGAGTTTTATCAGTTCTAAAAATACAGATGTGGGCATGCCTAGTTCTACGTTACATGTTGGCAATTTTCTATCTAAAAAACTAAGTACATCATCAATGGGAACTTTCGTAAACAAGGACTCAACATCAAAACTTATCATTCTTCCCCGTTTTAAATCTAAGGACATAACTTTGTTAATAAAGTCACAGGAATTAGTGATGTGCGAGCCTGAAAATTTACCAACTAATGGGGATAATTTATCTGCAAGAAATTTAGATAACCTGTAACTAAAGGAACCCCTGTGTGAAATAATGGGACGGAGTGGTATATTAATCTTATGGGTTTTGGGTAGGCCGTAAATGTGGGGGAGTTTGGGGTTAATCTGTAGAAATCTTTTAGGATCAATCGCCGGGACATCTTTTAATAAGTTCCTGATGGTTTTGTTGAATTCGGCAGAAAGACGCTTTAGGGGGGACGATCTCACTTTGGTGTAGGTGAATTCATCACTAAGTAACGCTTCCATTTTTTGTTTATAATCACACTTGTCCAAAATAACCACAGTGTTACTTTTGTCCGCTTTAGTGACAAATATTGCTTCATTCTTCCTGAGCTTGTCTAAAGCTAACCGGAATCTTTTGGGAATAGAGTCCAATGAGTTGAAATGTTCCAGAAACTTGCTCAGAATCAAACCATTTAAACACGGAATATCCACCCTGGAATTAACTACGGAAGACACAAAATCTAAAACAATGTTTTTATCGGGTTTAAGCGCAAACGACAGCCCTAAATTAAGAACTTCCTTTTCGGATTTGGACAAGACATATGTCGATAAATTTAAAACGGAACCTTCCACCGCACACTTTGACCAAGCACTTTCATCACATAAATAGGATAGCTTTCTGTTAAGTCGTTGTTCAGTGCGTCTAGTCTCCACGTCGCATTTATAATCTGCAGTTTCAAACAGCGCCACAAGTAGTTCACACGACACATGCGATTTAAGGACGCGTAGACAATTTCTTAGTTTGAAATACGTATGGTCAATTTCTCTTTTAACACATGGAATACGTTCCTTCAAAATTTCCCTGGCAAAATTCGGAAACGGTGTATGGTCCTTCCTGAAGGTAAACGGTATCAAGGACTTCGGGCACACTTGCTCCACTAAACACTCTTGCAGGAACTTGAGTTGCAGCTTCTTGGTCTTCACAGCCACTAGTGTTTTTTCATATAGACGATAGGAAGATATAAGTTGGGGAAAGGTGACTAAGAAGAAGGCGAATAGATGGCGTCTGATCGTGGGATCCATAATAAATGCAAAAAACTTCACTTTTTTACGTGAAGGTCAAATATGAGAATAAAAACCCACTCTAATAGACAGAGTTTATTTCCACGACAGTTTCGACGCCCACTGGCATCCTCCTCGGGTGGATACAGAAACACAAATGAAACAAAACAAGAGGGAAAAAACAGTTCAGGGATCGACCGTTAAGAAATTCGCACCTAGGTTGGATTCCATTCTCTCGAGACAGGAGGGGCATTTTCATTAAGTACATTCGCACAAATTTTAAAACTATCTTCCTGTTCTAAACATACAGATTCTATTATTTTTACATAATTATTACATTTATAATTAAATTTATTACATTTAATATTGCATAATTATTAATTACAGAAATTATAAATTTATTATTACATTGGTTATTACATTGTTGTTTATTATACAGAAATTATAAACCGAAAAACGAATGAAAAAAGGCGATTAGGAAATAATCCAGAGACCATTGAGAAATTCGCACCTAGGTTAGATATCGTTCTCCCGAAACCAGAAGGGCATTTTATTACAGGGTCAGCTTATAACTACATTTCCACAAATTAAAAATATCTTCTTGTTCTATACATACAGATCCTAATGTTTTGACATAATTACTGCATATATTTATTTCCACATTAATTACTTCCATTATTACATTTACTAAAAGCGAGTAAGGAAACATTCCAATCCAGAGACATTTAAGAAATTCACACTTAGGTTCGAACACGTTCCCACGACTCCGTAAGGGATTTATTGACCAAGAATCTCATTAAAGGGTCTAACTTATAAGTACCTTCGCACAAATTAAAATTATCTACTTTTTCTATACACACAGATTCTATTATTTTTCTTTTGACATAATTATTACATTTATAAAGTACCTTACTTGATTCCCAATCTATAGCATGATTATTTTGGCTAGCGTGATAAAAAATGGCATTATTAGTATTACAACTTCTGAAGGCATATTTGTGTTCTTTGATACGGGTTTCAATATTTCTTCCAGTTTCTCCCACGTATACTAAATCACAACTTTTACAGGGAATGCTGTAGACACAGGCTTGTTCCTCTTTTGCAACGTTATTCCTAACCAATTTACTTTTCACGGTAGACGAATATTTGAACGCCAAAGCAAACTTAAATTCTTTCGTCAACGGTTTTACTCTTTCTAAGCCGGCAATGTAAGGCAAACTCACATATTGTTTTTGGTTAACTGAAGGTTCCCGAGGGGCATAAAAAGATTTTCTGGCTTTAAAATACGCCTTTCTGATAAACCACTCAGGATATTTTAAATCCTTAAAAATGTTCCAAATCTTTGAATTTTCCGGATCCAGCAAATGTGGGCTACAAATCCTGAGTGCTCTTAGAAACATGGAAGAAATAATTGAGCTTTTAACCCCTTCATCATGATATGAAAAATAATGAATGTACGAATTACAATGAGTAGGTTTTCTATAGACCGTGAAATTGGGCTTTCCGCTTTCGTTAATGACCAAAACATCTAGAAAAGGTAATTGTTTGTCGTTCTCCCATTCATATTTAAATTTAATAGAGGGAACAAGATTATTTAATGACTGAAAGAAAGTGTCAAAGTTGTTCCAGTGGTCAGGCCAAAATGAGAAAATATCATCTACATAACGAAACCAAATTAGATTCCTGGGACATATTGTTTGCAACAATTCCGACTCATAATACTCCATATATAATGTACTCAGTATTGGGGATAAAGGGGACCCCATTCCCATACCAAAACGTTGCAAATAAAATTCTTCACCGAAGGAGAAGGCATTATTGGTGACACAGAGTTTTATCAGTTCTAAAAATACAGATGTGGGCATGCCTAGTTCTACGTTACATGTTGGCAATTTTCTATCTAAAAAACTAAGTACATCATCAATGGGAACTTTCGTAAACAAGGACTCAACATCAAAACTTATCATTCTTCCCCGTTTTAAATCTAAGGACATAACTTTGTTAATAAAGTCACAGGAATTAGTGATGTGCGAGCCTGAAAATTTACCAACTAATGGGGATAATTTATCTGCAAGAAATTTAGATAACCTGTAACTAAAGGAACCCCTGTGTGAAATAATGGGACGGAGTGGTATATTAATCTTATGGGTTTTGGGTAGGCCGTAAATGTGGGGGAGTTTGGGGTTAATCTGTAGAAATCTTTTAGGATCAATCGCCGGGACATCTTTTAATAAGTTCCTGATGGTTTTGTTGAATTCGGCAGAAAGACGCTTTAGGGGGGACGATCTCACTTTGGTGTAGGTGAATTCATCACTAAGTAACGCTTCCATTTTTTGTTTATAATCACACTTGTCCAAAATAACCACAGTGTTACTTTTGTCCGCTTTAGTGACAAATATTGCTTCATTCTTCCTGAGCTTGTCTAAAGCTAACCGGAATCTTTTGGGAATAGAGTCCAATGAGTTGAAATGTTCCAGAAACTTGCTCAGAATCAAACCATTTAAACACGGAATATCCACCCTGGAATTAACTACGGAAGACACAAAATCTAAAACAATGTTTTTATCGGGTTTAAGCGCAAACGACAGCCCTAAATTAAGAACTTCCTTTTCGGATTTGGACAAGACATATGTCGATAAATTTAAAACGGAACCTTCCACCGCACACTTTGACCAAGCACTTTCATCACATAAATAGGATAGCTTTCTGTTAAGTCGTTGTTCAGTGCGTCTAGTCTCCACGTCGCATTTATAATCTGCAGTTTCAAACAGCGCCACAAGTAGTTCACACGACACATGCGATTTAAGGACGCGTAGACAATTTCTTAGTTTGAAATACGTATGGTCAATTTCTCTTTTAACACATGGAATACGTTCCTTCAAAATTTCCCTGGCAAAATTCGGAAACGGTGTATGGTCCTTCCTGAAGGTAAACGGTATCAAGGACTTCGGGCACACTTGCTCCACTAAACACTCTTGCAGGAACTTGAGTTGCAGCTTCTTGGTCTTCACAGCCACTAGTGTTTTTTCATATAGACGATAGGAAGATATAAGTTGGGGAAAGGTGACTAAGAAGAAGGCGAATAGATGGCGTCTGATCGTGGGATCCATAATAAATGCAAAAAACTTCACTTTTTTACGTGAAGGTCAAAATATGAGAATAAAAACCCACTCTAATAGACAGAGTTTATTTCCACGACAGTTTCGACGCCCACTGGCATCCTCCTCGGGTGGATACAGAAACACAAATGAAACAAAACAAAAAAACAGTTCAGGGATCGACCGTTAAGAAATTCGCACCTAGGTTGGATTCCATTCTCTCGAGACAGGAGGGGCATTTTCATTAAGTACATTCGCACAAATTTTAAAACTATCTTCCTGTTCTAAACATACAGATTCTATTATTTTTACATAATTATTACATTTATAATTAAATTTATTACATTTAATATTGCATAATTATTAATTACAGAAATTATAAATTTATTATTACATTGGTTATTACATTGTTGTTTATTATACAGAAATTATAAACCGAAAAACGAATGAAAAAAGGCGATTAGGAAATAATCCAGAGCCATTGAGACCAGTGGGCGTCGAAACTGTCGTGGAAATAAACTCTGTCTATTAGAGTGGGTTTTTATTCAAATTTGAGGTGTTTTGTTTAGATTTTGACCTCCATTTCCCTTGAAAATGGGCCAAACTTCAAAGTACTATAACTTTGTTGGATCTCATTTCCGACGGAAATGGAGGTCAGATCTGAACAAATCATATCAAATACTACTAGAAAAATTTATTTTGGTGTGTGAAATGTCTGAGTTACTCAATACACATAATTACCGCACTTTTATCAGATGTGACGTCATAAGATCCTAAAAATTGCTCTTTCACCTCGTAGTTAACGACATACGGAATAATTATGGACAATCGTGCACTGTTGAAACAATCTGTCAGTAGTTCTCACCTACATAAATGGAGAGAAAGGGATTTGATTTCATCGTGAATCACTTTACCGATAATTTTGCGACAGAAAATATTAAATCGTCCTGAATTATATTCGACAAAAAAGAAAATTCAGAGCAAGCTTTCCCTGTAGTCAGTCTGCTGGCAAACACACGGTTACAGTAATTTCCTGAAAATAAAGTTAAAATTGACGATAATTACCTCTATTTAGGCTGTGAATATTTTCATTTTGCTCTCAAAATAGCTTCCTCGTTTATTTGAATGCAAAACAGCATTCAACTATAATAATTGATTTTCGGATCTTTTCGTTTTGACGGCCTGGAATATTTTTTAACATTACTTATTTTTTATTGTCCAGTTTTAATCGAGGATTTCAAAAATAACATTCATGTTTTAGAGAAATAAATAGTGAGACAGTTATATGCAATTTAAGAAATTTAAAATATATATTTTTAAACTGTATTGAGATCTTTTTGGTTTGACGGCCGGCGGAAAAAAACGAGTCATGGCTACGAGACCGTCAAATTCTAGACTCTACCAACTGGTTAAGTTAACTGGATGCCCAGTTAGGTTAACAGAATGCCCGGTTAGGTCAACTGTACGCCATTGACGATTGGTTAGGTTAAGTCATGATATTTTCGGTGCTACTATAGCGTGATTCCTACCTCGATTCGGCGGTCTACCTTTCAATTATAGCTTCTTACCTTGTTACTAATTGCTTGTTTACATTCCAATGTCCATCGCCCTTGACGATTGGTTAGGTTTAGTCATGATATTTTCGTTAGTTTTAACGAAAATATCGTGACTAAACCTAACCAATCGTAGGTAGACCACATACTATAGTAGCACCGAAACTATTTTTTAAATAAATAAAATTGAATAATAATAGCATTTTATATTTATTATATTTTCATTTATACCTTGGATAGGAATCACACTCTACAGTACTGTAGTTTCGAACCAAAACGGGTAGGATTCACCCTATAGTATCGAAGTCACCGGTAGGAATCACGCTATAGTAGCACCATATTTTGTTAGTTTACTGTCAAAACAAACGAAAATATCATGACTTAACCTAACCAATCGTCATGAGCGTACAGTTGACCTAAAACTTTCAGGGATTTTGGAATCTTAAAGCGTATATGATATTCTCTAAACTAAAATGTATAACTGCTTCACTATTTGTTTCTCTAAAACATGAATGTTAGTTTTGAAATCCTCTATTAAAACTGGACAATAAAAAACAAGTAATGTCAAAAAATATTACAGGCCGTCAAACCGAAAAGATTCTGATTTTCTTCACCTGTTTCATTCAGTCTGAACTCTATAAATTGCACACCTAGTATTAAGATTAAGTCCGTCTTAACAAGTTGCTCAAATGCGACTCTTTTTGAAATGATCGAGTTCTTTTTCTGCAATTCAGAAGTGAAAATAGTGATCCGCTTTCATTTAATTAATTTTTATTCATATATATTCCTCCTGATAAATGGTTGCCATTTTTAATTTTGCAGAAGGTCTCTTCCCATTTATTAATGGACAAATTATTATTTCCAGCGGTACTTCATTATGATATAAACATTTTATAAGCCAGTATACAATTAAATGTAACTGCAATCAAACGTAACCGTCCACTTCTTCCACTTTTCCGTATGACTGCCATCTCTCACCTTTCATATTTTCATTAGACCCTGCAAATATTCAATAGCCATATTTTTTTTTAATTATATCTTAACTTTTCCCTTCATATGTTAATTAGACTAATTCTTTCATTAAAACGTATTTCATATACTGTAGAGTGAAAGTTTACGCTAGCTTTCATTGAATTTTGACAATGTAACACATCATCACTGATGTAATAACTTCCACTTTGACCTTCGAAGAATAATTGTTTTGTAACTTTGCAGGACTGTAAAATTGAACTATATTTGACATAAAACCTCCAAATAAAATTTCATTTCATTCAAGTATTTATACTTTAATTAAAAACGAGTATATTAGGCGAGTCTGGCGTTAGTTCTAGTTGCTTTCTCAGCGAGAGCGCCTCTCTGCCGCCGCCCAGTTAAGAAATGATATTTGAGAGGTACTAGCAAAAGTGGGCCCTACATGCCCATTTAGCTAGACCTGCGGTGCTGGGGCCTTCGACCCCTCAATTACTGGGGAGTCAATAGTTTTCGATCAAAAGAACGCAGCCATGAAAATCTTAAGCTTCACAAATCTTGACGCAATGGGTTCGGTTGCGAAGCTTACGATTTTCATTGCTGCGTTCTTTTCTATAGTTTCCTTGACCGAATAATTGAAAAGAACACGGCAATGAAAATCTTAAGCTTCACATCTGAACCCATTGTATCAAGTAATGAAAATCTTATCGCGTTTGAGTAAAAAGTTGAAAGAAAGCCAAGCGCACTTATTTCTATGTTCAGAATCGCATAATAGTAAATACATGGTGTCTACAGACGGACGGATGGGATGGACAGGACTGCCTTTTTATCGTATAGATTATTTTGCGCTACATGAACAAAATCGAATTTCATAATGTCGACATTCAACCTTATGCGAGTATATGGATTTCAGATCTCAGACTACATTTTAGATTTTCAGTGAAAATGACTAACCTAACCTAACCTAGCAGACTAACCTAACCTAACCAAACCTAACCTAAGCTATCGTAACCTAACTGTGCATAATGTAACCTAACCTAACCTATCGTAACCTAACTTTCGAAGGTCCTTTCGAAGGTTCAAGAATACTAGAAAATACGTTAGTCAAAACGACTTTATACACATGATGATGACATGCTATCCACGTCAGAGAGCGACCTACAGCTCTCTTTATCAGGGCACCAGCTCCAGACATCAGCCCAGTATTTGATGCTGTTGTATTAAATACAAGCCCCTGCAACTGGTTTCTCAAGCCCCTCTCAGCCAACATCCTGAGGCAGACATCATCTTGTGCTTTTCCCGTTTCGTGAGGGATGAGTGGAACACCAAGTAGTTTATCTTCTCCTCCTGAAACAACGATTGCGATGCGGTCCACATTTTCATGTCCCCCTGTTATATTCAACGTCACTCAACCCAAGGCGAATTATATATGGGTTTTGCACATGTATAATTTTGTATATTGTGTATCCTTTGCAGCTATCTCTCGTAACCTAGATTAATATATATATATATATATATATATATATTACACACACATACTCGCACATACTTACACACATACACAAGGAATTACCCAAACCAATATAATTCTAGTATGAAAAATTTTCAATTTGTAGCGACCTCTAAATCTGCTCCAATTTGCTCAAAATTTTGTGTGAATGTTACTATTGCATCGTGTAACAAGAGCAGCCTTGAGGAGATTGACATTTTAAAGTCATTTTAAAGTTTGAAATTTTACCATACTATTTTGGACCACCCTAATATATATATATATATATATATATATATATGTTAAACACAAACCGTGCATGGAACAAGGAACTCTTCTGGGAAAATTAAATCCACTATAGTCCACGTCGGGCTAAAATCATGAAAAAGGAAAAAAACTATGGTATTTGTCATTTACCATTACTTATTCGGACTATAGTGGATTTAATTTTCCCAGAAGAGTTCCTTGTTCCATGCACGGTTTGTGTTTAACATATAATGTTCTCAGGGAACCATTCTGAGTTTGTGTATATATATATATATATATATATATATAATGTGGAGGTGCACGCGTGCTATCGTTCCTTTGCATTAATAAAGTGTTTTCCGCTGGGTATAAGTGATCAGAAATTAACAGTGATTCATTAAATATAGATTGAGCATTTGTGTTAAAATAAGCGTTTAAAACACAGCGAATTATATAAAGTAGTTGTAAATTAATGTGAAATTGACCGCTTACAAATTCTCTTACATCCTTTTCTCTGTAGAGAAATAAAAGCGTGTTCTGTACATCTTTACTTACCTTCCCCTCCCACCGATGAAACCTCGAAACCAGACAGTCCCGCTGTCTCATCCCTTTCATCAGCTATTTCGACCGCCATCCACCACCAGAGTCATCTAAGGCTTCTAAACCAACCAACCAACCAGTCCCCCCTTAACTTTTTTATCGTAACCCCTTCTTCAGTCTCATCTTTGAAACAAATTACTCACAGTAAACATGACGAATCTACAACGATGTAAAGTCTGCAACCAATCAACTGATGAATCAAGAACTATGTATTCCGATTTGTGTATGTCATCGACTGCTAGACCATACACGTGTATGAAATTAGATGAGGAGAAGGCAATCCTGGTACAAAGTGGAAGGAATTTGACTGGAATAAAGTTCTTCTACAATATTTACGCAGAAACGGTGAATTCTTTTGAAGTGTTTTGTGCAAATAAAAGAGTGAAAGAAAATGAAAGCTCGCGAGTATTGATAGATGGTCATGGATGCTTGCTGAAACGACACCAAAGAAACAAAGA
This sequence comes from Bathynomus jamesi, assembly GCA_023014485.1. Taxonomy (NCBI): domain Eukaryota; kingdom Metazoa; phylum Arthropoda; class Malacostraca; order Isopoda; family Cirolanidae; genus Bathynomus; species Bathynomus jamesi. Next base: position 96,781 of record JAJOZX010008228.1, on the reverse strand, counting down.
ATTTGAAAATGGAAATGAGAATAGAGAAGTAATTAAGCAAGAATTAGTAATAGTAAATACTGAAAGAGAAGTAAAGCGCCATGGATAAACGAAAGGCACAATCTAATATACTATTGAGCTAAAATGTGTGTGTGTGTGTGTGTGTGTGTGTGTGTGTGTGTGTGTGTGTGTGTGTGTGTGTCTGCTTTTTTCGGAACCGTGCACAGCCTAAACGGCACATCGGAAAATTCTGCAACCACCACCAACTGATAGCCCATGAGCTGACGTTGTGCTCTGTCAAGTTTCCCGGGCCTACGTCACCGGTTACTGGGTCCGAAGGCCCCAGCACCGCGATAAAACTACAGAAAAGAACGCAGCCGTGAAAATCTTCAGCTTCACATTTATACTGTGATATATATACTGCTACCCGCCCGGGGGGCGGGTAGCAGTATAATGGGGAGAGGGGTTGGGTAATTGGGGGAGTTGGGGGGGGTAATGGGGGGAGGGGTGGGGTAATGGCTTTTTTACTTTTGTGTGTGGGGGTAATGGAGAGTGGAGGTGGGAGGGTAATGAGTAGAGGGGTGTGGGTAATGGGGGTAATGCCTTTTTTTTAAATTTTGTAGCTTAGCCACTTCTTCCTATGAGGGCCTCATATAATATAATAAAAAAAATACATGAAAAAGTGAAAAAAAAATGTATTTTTCTCTTTACATTTGTGATTGATTGGATAGCCCGAAAGGACTCACAATTTAATTGGGATATTAAGCTCCATTCTTTCATCGATTTGCAGTTATGATTCATTACAATTTTTGTAATTATATTACCGATATTTTATAAAGTATTGGTGGTTATGATTGTACCATCCTGTGATATACCATATATATGAGATATATGTGATATGCCTTACTTTTGTCGCTTAGCCACTTCTTCCTATGAGGGCTTCATATAATATAATTTTAAATCTACAACCAATAAAAAATAATGAAGTAGTAAAAAAAAAATCCGGAGGACGATAGCGAGCTACCGCTTATCTAATATACGATTGAGCTAAAATGTGTGTGTGTGTGTGTGTGTGTGTGTGTCCGCTTTTTTCGGAACCATGCACAGCCTAAACGGCATATCGGAAAATTCTGCAACCACCACCAACTGATAGCCCATGAGCTGACGATGTGCTCTGTCAAGTTTCCCGGTCCTAGGAGTGATAACGGAATATTAATGAGTATCTAGGATTAAATGTACATTACTGTATTATCACATTTACAGTCTCCCTAATTTTTATAAGACCTTCAGATTGTAAGATGGCGGTAGTTACAATGTCTACAAATTTACAACGGAAACCATTTTCATAATGAAAGTAGTACAATTTTAGATGGCTTTCTTCATACTTGCAATTTACGTTTGTGTAATATTTGCTCACATCCTCCCCTGTGTCATTGGCGCATTTCGTCCGGTTTTTTTTGTTTGATTGAATTGATAAAATAAATACAATTTTGAAATTTTACAGTTTTTGTTTTTACAATAATTTTAACATAAAATGAATAATTATGAAATTTGACTAATTATTTAATTTAATTTGGCCCTTAAACTTTTGGCGTTACTGTGCTCTTAATTAAAAATAAAACGGATAGTTGTTATTATTATTATTATTAATAATATATAAATCATGAATAAGAATTATTAATTACAGCATGTATTAAGCTTATGTTATTATTATTAGTACAGTTCCCGTCGCTTCGCTGACGGTTAGACAGGCTAAACTACAGAAAAGAACGCAGCCGTGAAAATTTTGAGTTTCACATTGTGTCAACATTTCTGAATCTGGTATCTCCCAAAACCTCCTCACCCCCATTCATGCAACTTGGGGGCTAACCCCCTCCCCCATTACCCCCACCCCTCCCCCATTACCCCCACCCCCCCCATTACCCCACCCATCCCCCATTACCCCCACCCCCCACCCTTCCCCCATTACTGCCCAGGATAAAGGGCTAACCCCCTCCCCCATTACCCCCACCCCACCCTTCCCCCATTACTGCCCAGGATAAAGGGCTAACCCCCTCCCCCATTACCCCCACCCCTCCCCATTACCCCACCCATCCCCCATTACCCCCCACCCCCACCCTTCCCCCATTACTGCCAGGGATAAATTTCACAAACAGACAAACAGACAGGCTAAACTACAGAAAAGAACACAGTCATGAAAATCTTGAGCTTCACATTGCCGCCCGTAATACAATTTCTGAATTTTTTTCTCACAATTTTTCTCAATTTTTTCTCACAATTTCTGAAAGTGTGACGGACGGACGGACGGACAGACGGACGGACAGCTCTCTTATTATAGTACTAGCTAAAGTGGGCCCTACGGGCCCATTTAGCTACGCCCGTGATGCTGGGGCCTTTGGCCTCAGTAATTGGGGAGCCGCAGGCCCCCCCCAGTTACCGGGTAGTCAATTATTCAGTCAATAAAACTATAGAAAAGAATGCAGCCATAAAAATCTTAAGCTTCACAAATCTTGATACAATGTTTATTCTGTAATGGTTGCAGTACCAGTATGAAAGTGCATAAAAAGAACTCATATGGTAAATTTTTGAACTTAGCCGCAGATTAAATTTCGGCTCAAAGCTGAACGCAAAAGCAAATATTTTTTACACTTTTTAAAATTATAATTAAAAGTAGAATTCATTACGCCTTTTTCTAATGCATTAAAATACAAATATCGCCCATATATATCAAGAATCTTCTTCTCTTTTCGAGCGTGACAGACTGACAGACATTCCTGGGTGTTTATAGTATTAATAGAAGATTATAGATATAAAAAAATTACAAAGTCATTATTGAAGATATGATACAAATACTATACAAAGAAATCAGTATTAGACACGAGAAATGAACAAATAATACAGTAATGTACATTTAATCCTAGATACTCATTAATATTCCATGTTATCACTCCTTTAGCAGTTACAAGCGGTAGCTCGCTATCGCCCTCCGGATTTTTTTTCACTACTTCATTTTTTTTTATTGGTTGTAGATTTAAAATTATATTATATGAAGCCCTCATAGGAAGAAGTGGCTAAGCGACAAAAGTATGGCATATCACAGATATCTCATATATATGGCATATCACTGGATGGTACAATCGTAACCACCAATACTTTATAAAAATCGGTAATATACTGTAATTACAAAAATTGTAACGATCGTAACTGCAAATCGATGAAAGAATGGAGCTTAATATCCCAATTAAATTGTGAGTCCTTTCGGGCTATCCAATCATCACAAATGTAAGAGAAAAGACATTTTTTCTTCACTTTTTCATGTATTTTTTTTATTATACAGGGTGTACATAAAGTCAGGATCTATTTTTGTGAAATAATTATTTTTTTCTATTTTTCTTTTCAGAAGCCCTTAGAATGAATACAGAAGAACGTGTGGCAATAGTAATTTGGCGAATCGAGGGAAAGAAATACAATGACATCAGAGAGAAGTTTAAAAGGAGATTTCATAAGCCGGGGCTAATAGACAAGACAATACGAAAATTGGTGAACAAATTTAAACGAACGGGATCTGTAAATGATGAAGCAAGATCAGGACGACGTGTATGTCAGATCTTACCGTGAATGCAGTACGCGGAATTATCACTGAGGAGCCACGTACGTCCGTTCGTGCTGCATCACACAGACTCGGCCTCCCGACGTCATCTGTGCACAAAATTCTGAAAGTTAATTTGCAGAAGAAAAGCTATCATTTGCAGGTTTTACATGATTTACATGAGGAAGATTTCCCTCGACGAAGTGCTGTGTGTGCTGATCTCGTAGAACAAATCTGGAGTGATAATTTAATGGACAACATTCTCTTTAGTGATGAAGCCACTTTCCATACGTGTGGAAAAGTAAATCGCCATAACTGTCGAATTTGGGCAGATGAAAGACGGAATGATTTCGTCCAAAATTGGGAAAGAGACTCACCTAAAGTTAATGTCTGGATGGGTTTAACAAACTCTAAGGTTTATGGTCCTTTTTTCTTTGCTGAAGCTACAGTTACGGGGCTTATTTATCTGGACATGTTGCAGCAATTCCTTGAACCTCAGCTGATTGGGGATAGGATTGTTAGTACCGTCGTCTATCAACATGATGGTGCTCCTTGTCACTATGCCAAAATTGTTCAGGATTATCCAAATGGACGTTTTCCAAATCGCTGGATCGGACGCGGAAGCAACAAAAGACCTTGGCCAGCGAGATCACCAGATTTAACCCCTTTAGATTTCTTTGCATGGGGCTTTATCAAATCGCACGTCTATCAGACGAAGATTACGAGTCTTGAAAACTTACGTACACGTATACGAACTGCTGCAGATAACATAACCCCGCAAATGCTCCAGAATGTGTTTAGAAATGCTGCGGAACGATTTGAGCTGTGCAGGGATACTGATGGACGTCACGTCGAATCCTACTCTTAATTATTTAATAAATGTTACCACTTTATCATTTTATGATTGAATTCCATATAATTTCCAAGTGCTTCACAAAAATAGATCCTGACTTTATGTACACCCTGTATTATATGAGGCCCTCATAGGAAGAAGTGGCTAAGCTACAAAATTAAAAAAACGCCATTACTCCCATTACCCCCACCCCTCTACTCCATTACCCCCACCCCCACTCCCCCATTACCCCCACACACAAAATAAAAAGCCATTACCCCCACCCCTCTCCCCATTACCCCTACTCCCACTCCCCCAGTACCCCACCCCCACTTCCCCAATTACTCTACCCCCTCTCCCCATTATACTGCTACCCGCCCGGTATATATATCACAGTATAAATGTGAAGCTCAAGATTTTCACGGCTGCGTTCTTTTCTGTAGTTTTATCGCGGTGCTGGAGCCTTCGGACCCAGTAACCGGTGACCTAGGACCGGGAAACTTGACAGAGCACATCGTCACCTCATGGGCTATCAGTTGGTGGTGGTTGCAGAATTTTACGATGTGCCGTTTAGGCTGTGCACGGTTCCGAAAAAAGCGCACACACACACACATTTTAGCTCAATAGTATCTAATGATTCTATCACCATCCAGCAGGAAACACTTCCAGTATTAGACCAGCGTATGAGTTCAGAAAATTGACCCGTAGAAGAGAAGTCATGAATCAAGAAGAAAATTTTACCAGCCTTTTAGAAGCAATAAAACTAATAAATATAATTTAAAATATACAACGAGAAACGGTGATACTGACGTCACACGCACAAACATACACCACAGATTAGCACGTTCAGAAACTATCGAAGCATGGCCTAACTAAATAACTATCACTCCCTTTCGTGGGAGACCTCGTGCAACGAAACAAGCAATAACAAAGGAAAGCGGATTTAAGCAACACCTTCAGAAAACAAAAAATAAAGAAAATGGTCAAGATGTTATTTGTAAGCATACAATTTTCACGACCAAAGAACTTTTTATACAAGGTCATATTTCGAAAAGAATAATAACATTTGAGGTTATTTAATCTCCTTTGTAACGACTAAGACCATGTGACAGAAGAAGTCTACAGCTTTATGACCATCTTAATGAACACGAGTCACTGTATCATCTAAACCCAGAGGACAGTCATCTAACCAACTACTAAGCAGATCCAACGTTGCTTAACTTCACTGACGTGACCACGATGTAGCACTAAAATCTGTGCGACTATTGTATTACTGACAGAAATACAGACAAAACTACATACTGTATTATTAAGAGATCACACAGAACAGGAAGACAACTGGATTGGATGTAGTACGTACATATATTCACCAAGATCACCGAAATACATGAAAATTCGAATGTCTGGACTTAGTTTCATAGATAGTATATTAATAACCCTACGGTAATATTTGACTAGGTGAGATAACTACATAAATTGCACACACTTCATACAGAGTACCAGAAGTATCCAAAGCAAAGAAATTTAAATGTTGTTTCAAAGGCAACAAGATAACAAGATGTACACAAAATAAAAACTCATATAGCAAAGACTGACTAGGAAATCACATTTTACAGACGTTAGGCGCTAACAAAGATCCGAAGATCTACTCTATACACAAAACAACAGAAGAGATGCTATCCTTCCTGAAAGAAAGGATGATGACAAGGTCGGAGAATATGACCCTGAAAAATCGGGAAAAAGGAAGAAGAAACAGATTCGGAAGAAGAAGAAACCTTTTACTTGAAAGAAAGATAATTGCACGAAGTCCATAAACTACACGGACATTGATGCAAGAAAAGTGACCACCGAAAGTATTGAAAAGTATTGATAAAGGCATTAAAACCCTAATTAAAGACTAGGAAGAAAAAAGATGTACCCATAGAAGCAATCAGGAGAAATCCAAAATATTGTATTTATATTATTTTGCCAAAAACAAAATGGAATCAAAAGACCAGAAAACCTCTGAAAAATTATATTGATAGACTGACTGATGATCCATTGGAGATTTTACGTGCCCAATATTAATCAGTTTTCAGTGTCCCTAAAAACATTATGCAGTGATATCTGGTTGCTACTCATTTTTTGAAGAAACAAGAGAAGAGCACCTGACAGACTTTGATTTTATTCATGGGACATAGCACGGACGATAGGACAAATAAAATCACATTCAGCAACAGGTACACAAATGGAATGCCACTTTAATCAAAACACGTAAAGACGGAATAGCAAGACCTATATACTTACAATGAAGACCGCTAGAAACAAAAGAAATACCGAGCATATTGAAAGGGGCGAGAATTATTCAAATTTTCAAAGGTGGAGACAGAGACCTGTTACTTTTATGTAGGCCTATTAAGTTTTTTTTAACACCACAGTGCAGTGTATTTTTTAAAATAATTTTACTGTGCGACCAAGTGGGGGTGGGAGTCAAGGGTGTCCGGACCAAAAGTAAATATCTTTATATTACTAGCCAATATAAAATTATATTTATATATTATATTTTAATTATACTCACATTGAAGGGGGTGCCAATATTATTTATAAGTTTTATAGAATCGCAGCTTTGGGTGTAAGAGCACAAAATTAGTCCTTTAGGTAACAAAAGTTGAAAAATCCTTGTCTCCCAGTACCTTAAAATGTAGACGACCAATCTCCTTGACCGGATGACATTTTATGTCGCCCAGTCACTAGGTTAGAAAATGCACTGCCACAGTGTTATTTAGCTTCAAATAAAATATACAAACCATTTCGTTTTCCTGAAAAACACCTGTTTTAACTACAATTTTACGCATGTACCCCGTTTTACCCTACCATTGGGGTAAAATGGGTATGTCTCTCTCTCCTTTGAGAAAAACAGATTTGCACACTAACAATTAACAATGAAAAAATCAACCGTAATAATTTAAAGTGAACATGACGAAAATTGGGTGAAAAGAAAAATCAGATGGTTTGAGGCAGGAACATACCAGTTACAAACAATTTAGCACAAAGTACCCTGTTTTACCCGACTCTCCCCCGCGTCGAATACCAAGTTTGGAAGGGTATTTCTTTTCTGCCCTAGGCAAGAACTATAGGCGGAATTTCAACCCTCATCTGCGCGGGGTGAAATTGAAAGAGCAACGGGGCAAATAAGGTTATATATAAATATATATATATATATATATATATATATATATATATTATATATATATATATATAGTGATGGACGATTGTCATATTTCATACAATCGCTGTTGCGATTGCGATTGCGATTGTCAGAATTTGAAAATCGCGCGATTGCGATTGCGATTGCGATGTTTTAGCTTTAGCCTCACATAACGCTCATTTATGCTTTAAATATACCTAAACGCGTTACCTACCATAGGGTTAGCTTGATTTTTTAACATTCCAATTTTACATAGAGCAAATAAAGAGGTGTACTTATTGTTATTATTAAACCAATTTTTTATTCTGTTTTCAACTAATTCGCAACCCGTTTTCATTCTGTTTTTGACTTATTTATTATTTATTTATTATTTCGTATTGTTGTTAGCTAAACTTTCCTTTAAGTACGCATGAAAGAGCAGCTTTCATAGCAACTTTTGTAGAGATTTAAATCTTTTGTTCACAATCGCAACAATCGCACTCATTAAATGCGATTGCAATTGCGATTGCGATTGTAAAAAATGTGCGATTGTATCGCGATTGCGATTGCGATTGCGATGCATCGTCCCATCACTATATATATATTATATATATTTATTTATTTATTTATTTATTTATATATTGGCAGGAAACCAAATTCATATTATGGAGGTGAGTATGAAAGATATGAAAGATGAAACTTTTGATCGCTGGGATAAATTCTCGAGACGTCGAGAAACTTTTTTGGAATGCAAAATTTCTTGAAGAAAGCGTTTGAACCTGCATTAACAAACACGTAAAGTGATCTACTATAATCCTAGTAAATTTGATCTAATCTAACCTAATTTAACCCAAGTATACTTTACTCTTACTTACAAAGACAAATGTCAGAACTTTTGTATAGACCAATGATGGCGAACCCATGGCACGCGTGCCCATTTTGGCACGCGATCAAATTTGTCTGGCACGCCTAAGCAAAATGCAATAACGTTGCAATAATGAGTATAAAAGAATAGACTTAATGTTTATAATTTGGTGTAATATATATAAACTTTGATGGGCACGCGAATTTTTTTTTATGGTTTACATGCTTTTTTTGGCACGCGACTGTAAAAAGGTTCACCACCCCTGGTATAGACAATAAAATCCAAATAAAAAATTTCTCGACATTATTTCGAGGAAAAAATCCTCTTTTGTTTATCGCTGTCCTTTTTTTAAAGCTTTATTTTTCTCTCAGAGATATGATACACATTATTCGTTTTTATAAACACATCAAACGTATTCAAAATCAACTAAGATCGTCTTCAGTTTGGATTTAAAGATCTACAAAATGATTTAGGTTAAACTAGTGATCACGGTTAAACTAGATTACTTAATTAACAGCGTTAAAGTAAAACAAATTCAGTCTAATATATTAAAAGTTAAAAAAAAAAATTACGCAGTAATGTAATTCAGATGCTTAACCGCAGTACTTAAATTGGAAAATAAGTTTTTATTATCAAAGATAGTTGTCATTAACTAAAAATTTGGGATCACCTGAAGATCAAGGACCCCAGCCTTCGTTAGTTAGCCTTATAAGGCTAACTAACGAAAATATCACGACTTAAACTAACCACTCGTCAAGGGTGTACAGTTGACCTAACGATTGGTTAGGTTAAGTCGTGATATTTTTGTTAGTTAGCCTTATAAGGCTAACTAACGAAGACTGGGGTCCTTGATCTTCAGGTGATCCAAAATTTGAGTTAAATATTCTTATAAAAGAATAACTTAATACCCACAGTAAATCCTTGAAAAACAAATCAAATTCATATAAGAATAATTTGAATTTAACTTCGGATTTCATCAACACATCTGTAAGGATTCCATAATTTTGAGATCCATATCGCCATTACTTCTCACTTTTCCTTCGAAGCCTGACTGGTTTGGATTGGATTTATTGTTAGATTCTGGTGGATTGTTGTTTGGTTAATTTGTATGAACAGATTTTTAATACTTCCAGTGATACGTGTTTTGAAAGGTTTACATATTTCACCAGTACATGTCCCCATACAGATTTTTTTTCCATTAGCACTTCATCATCAAAAGAGCAAAATATATGCAATGCAGTTATTTCTGCATATTTAGGCAGTGTGTCATTAATGCATATTGGCTGAAATATATAATGAAAATAGAAATATAGTATTTGAAACTGTTACTAAATAATATATATATATATATATATATATATATATATATATATATATATATATATATATCAGGATTGGGTCAATTAAGTTAATTAACTTAACTTTTTTGGCCGATTAACCGATTAAGTTAATTAATTTAACTTAATTAGTTAAATTTTTAAAAAGTTAACTTATTTGAAATATCTCTAAATTAATTGATTAACTGCAATTAATTTTCAATTAATTTTCCTATAAAAATGCTGTTTTTATCGTCAAGGGCATACAGTTGACCTAACGACTAGTTAGGTTAGGTTGTGGTATTTTCGTTAGTTAGCCTTGTAAGGTTAACTAAAGAAGGCTGGGGGCCCTGATCTTTAGGTGATCCAATTAACTTAACTAGTTAATTTTTAAAATTTGCATTAACTTAACTTAATTGGTAAGAATCTCAAATTAACTTAACTTAACTAGTTAATTTTGGAAGTTAATCGACCCAACCCTGATATATGTGTGTGTGTATATATATATATATATATATATAACTGCAAACACGCAGTATAATTAACGTAAAGAACGACGCTTGTATAGGAGATATTCCGCGCAAGATGAGAGAGAGAGAACGAAACAAATGAAAAAATGAGGTAACCACCCGGGAATCGAACCCGGGATCTTCCGATTGCCGGTCAGATATGATAACCATTACACCATGGGCCTCACTCATTCAAATGCCGTAATTCTTCTACATACGCGCAAAACCAATGCCCAAGGGGGCACCTCCCGCACGCCGTAACATTATATACATTTAACTGCAAACACGCTGTATAATTAACGTAAAGAACAACGCTTGTATAGGAGATATTCCGCGCAAGATGAGAGAGAGAGAACGAAACAAATGAAAAAATGAGGTAACCACCCGGTAATCGAACCCGGGATCTTCCGATTGCCGGTCAGATATGATAACCATTACACCATGGGCCTCACTCATTCAAATGCCGTAATTCTTCTACATACGCGCAGAAACCAATGCCCCAAGGGGGCACCTCCCGCATTAGTGTGTGTCGAATTTTTCAACTTTCAAATTCCAAATATGAGGGGTGCTAAAAAGTTGCAGCATGACTTAGGAATTCTAAAGATATTTTTGTTAATTTAATATAATTTAGTTTTGCTTGGTAAGAAGCTACATAAAAATAGTGACTTTTTTTACTTTTTTGTGGAATTATGTAATAATTATTATATTAATAATTATATATGCTGTATATATAATGCACTGCTGTTTTTGCTTATTTCACAGGTTGAAACATATTCATCAGTGTGCTGAAGATTACTTGTCTGTCAGTGCTACCATCCTAACCAGTGGGAATTGACCTACAATGGCTTCTAAAAGGAGGACAAGACTGGGGACATTCACACATATGAGCAACCTAATTGGAACTGGTAGAGAGTTGTTGCCCTCTGAACTCCCAACTCTGCGAGACGTTCTGAAATATGGGCTACTGCTAAGAGAACAAAGTGGTGAGGATGTGAGAAACTACCCAGCAGCCAGTCTTGCAAAGGACATTTACCCTAAAGTGCTTGAAAAGTGGGAACGAGCAACAGTTCTTTTGTAGCCCCCGTTGTAAATTCACGAGTCACAATCTTAAACAAGATCCAAGAGAGCTGAGAGCAGGCCAAAAACATATCTCTTGGGAGAGGAAAGCTACATGTCAAAGAGGCTTTCATTGCAAAACTTGACAAGCTTTTTGACATCCTCAGTTGCAAGTGTAAGATTGTTCTCTGCTCTGAATTTGGCTGCCTTGCAGATGCTGGTTGCAAAAACGAAACTCGCATTAACTGTACATGCCCTAGGGAGATGAAGATCCCTGTGAAGGAACTTGCTTTCATTAAAGGTCAGAGAGACAAGTCTGGTTCTATTAGACCACATCAGATTGGCTTGCCAGATCAACCTGAGCACAACAGACAAGTCAAAAAGCAGAAGCGGCAAGAAGACGAAAGAAGAAGGCTTGCTGAATATAAGCAGACAAGTAAGCAGGATGTTTCAATGCCATCAAATGAAATAATTTTCTCTGATGATGAAAATGAAGAACAAATAGCTGATGCTCAAGATGGAAAGGATGGAAGTTATGAAGTGACATTAGAAATACCAAGCACGTCTTCAACTTCCAATAAAAGCCAGAGTACAACACATTAGAAATACCTAATGTTGCTATGCATAGCATCAGATATGGTGTTGGCCTGCATGCCACAGCTGCCATTACCACTGCTGCCTTTATGGATGCTGGCTTGATCACTGAAGAAGACAAGAGACTTGTAGTTGATCACAATAAGTCAAGAGGGCCCAAGAAAAAGTTATGAGATCTCTGGATCAGGAATTTGATGATCTTTGTAAGAAGGGTGAAATTGACTGCATCTTCTTTGACGGCCGTCAAGATACAACTAAAGTTATGCTGAAAGCAGACAATTCAGATCGTCAGTTCCCCAGCATCATCAAAGAAGAGCATTATTCTGTGTGCAGTGAGCCAGGTGGAAGATATCTCTACCACTTCACTCCTGAGAAAGGCTCAACGAGAAAAAACCTGCTGAAGTTATTGCTGATAATCTTGTAGATTTCATGAAGAAGAAGGCATTGATAAAAGCCTGCAGGCCATTGGAGGTGATTCTACAAATGTTAACACTGGCTGGGAGGGTGGATCCATGCATTGGGTAGAGGTCAAGCTTTGCCGTAAGCTGATCTGGTTGGTTTGTGCCCTCCACACTAACGAGTTACCCCCTGCGACACTTGATCACAGCACTGGATGGGAAGACCTTGTCTAACAACAAGTGGACAGGTAACATTGGCAAGATGCTAGACACTGCAACCGAACTTGAAATTGATCCTTCATTCACCAAACTCTCAATTGGAGAGCCTCTTACTTCACTGAGTGACAATGTCGTAAAGGATCTCTCTACTGATCAAGCGTACGGGTATAGGATCACACAGGCCATAAGGACAGGAGAACTTCCCACAGATCTGGCCCTTCTTGAAATTGGCCCAGTGAGCCATTCAAGGTGGTTGACAACAGCAAACAGGCTTTGTCGCATATGGGTTTCAAAACATGGCCTTAAAGGCAAAACCCTCAACAACTTAAGACTGATAGTGGAATACATTGTTGGTGTGTAGTACCCCTGTTGGTTCAACATCAAAGTAAAACACTCTTGGGTGGAAGGCCCACGCCACATCTTGTTTCAGCTGCGGATAGTTAGGCTGCAAAAGAAGGCTATGCTGTTTTGCCAACCATCAAGCGCTCAGCATGGTATGCATTCAGCGAAATGATAATCCAGACACTCTTGTGCTCAGACGACAGTGAGGAGAGGAGAGCTGGTGTCCAAAAGATTGTTGACATGAGGGGTGGAGATGATGACACACTTGGAGATCTTTCTGTACGTCCCAGGAAGACACCTTCCATCAACCCCAGTGCTTCTTCCGTGTTGGAGCTGACAGACTGGTCTGACGGGGTATTTGAATCTCCTTTGACATGCAAACTGACTACAGCGGAAGTAAAGAAATTCTTTGACAAGCCTATGCAAGTTCCACAGTGGCCCTGTCATGCTCAGTCAATAGAGAGGTGTGTGAAACAAGTCACAGAGGCAGCAGGCAGGGTGTATACACATGAGAAACGTGAGGGCTATATCAGAGGCCAAGAAGCAAGTCGGCGGCTGATGTCCAAGAACGAATCAAAGCAAGACTTGATGAAACTTGTTGTTTAAATATTTTTTTTTACTGATGTCATTACTTTCTAATGTTGTTTTATGATTACAAGGATATGTTTTATGATTACTAGGATATGTTTTATGCAGAGAAACTAAAATTTTTATAGCATTACCTGACATTTTGAGAAGCTAAAATTAATAAATGTTGTTTTCCGAGAGCAATTTATGTGCTTTTTAATCAAACGTAGATTTACCAAGCTAAGTGTTGAGCAATCACAAAAATAAGAGCAGATTTGAATTCTTCACATCCAAAAACATATTTTTAAAACCCCTCAGTGAAGGAATTGGCAAAAATTAATTTTCACCTCCCAAATTGACACACCCTACTCCCGCATGCCGTAACATTATATACATTTAGCTGCAAACACGCAGTATAATTAACGTAAAGAGCGACGCTTGTATAGGAGATATTCCGCGCAAGATGAGAGAGAGAGAACGAAACAAATGAAAAAATGAGGTAACCACCCGGTAATCGAACCCGGGATCTTCCGATTGCCGGTCAGATATGATAACCATTACACCATGGGCCTCACTCATTCAAATGCCGTATCATATCTGACGGCAATCGGAAGATCCCGGGTTCGATTCCCGGGTGGTTACCTCATTTTTTTTCATTTGTTTTCGTTCTCTCTCTCTCATCTTGCGCGGAATATCTCCTATACAAGCGTCGTTCTTTACGTTGATATATATATATATATATATATATATATAATATATATATATATATATATATATATATAACTGTGTGTAGGGGATGATGATATCTGATGATATCTGTTTGATGTTCTATGTTCGTTTATATTCGCCTAAAGGGCAAGGCCAATCTGCACCAAATTTCAGTATACACATTAAGGAGAACCAGGAAAGGTTTAGTAACACCCCCTCCCAGTCCCCCCTCCGCCCGCGCTAGGTTGTGTGTCGCGGGGGCTTTTGCTGCGCAATGAACAGCAGACATTCTAGAATATATACAGGGTGGTGCAAAAGTCTGGACCCATAGGCGGTTTATATGGAAAAAAAGTGTGGCCTGCAGGAAGTTTATTATGAAATGAAATTTAATTAACCATACACCAGTGACTAAATTATGTTAAATTTAACGTTCTAGTTCAGAATTTACAATAAGTGTTCGAACTGATGTCCATCTTCTTCTAAACACTTTTCTACTCGGTTGACACAAGACCTTTGCACATTTGTAAGCATAGTAATATTCGTTCTTATGGCTTCAATTTCTGTTGTGATGTTATCCTTTAGCGCTTGTATTGGTCTTGGTTTGTTAACGTAAACCACTGATTATAAAAATCGAAAGATATTTTTTATATAGTAAATTGCCTATGGGTCCAGACTTTTGCACCACCCTGTATATATATATATATATATATATATATATATATATATACTCGTATACTGTATATATTAAGTAAAGGTAAAAACACTTTATCAGAAAAAAGAATATAGTTTATTAGCTAATATTTCCTCGAATAGGTGACGCTTCTCGTTCACATAATTTGGCCTGCCATCAGTTGACTCGTTCTAAAGCTGAAAACGTAGCATATTTATTGGTTTCAGTTGTTAGCGTTTTTAATCTATATTTTTCACCAAACTGAAAAAATGACTATGATGAGTTTTATATATTAAGCATTTTGGTGAAAAATATCATGGTCTCTATATTGCTAACAATTTTTTACCAACTTCTTTATGTCACTTTCACCAAACTGCTTAAGTTATTATTTTGAAGTTTATTTACTGATAGTGATTACAAATATTCTTGTCTGCGTATGCAAAAAATTTCACCAAATTACATTGTCTTTTTCTTCTTTTTCAAACTAATTATCTGGATTTTGTGTGTAGTATCTACACTTATACCGATATACACTGAAAGATCAGAAATTATTTAAAAAATTCTAATGCTTCTGTATAATTTTAAGATTATTTCAAGAGATTTAAGGTTAAAATACGTTCATGGCTTCAGCCAAATTATTAAAAAATTAATACTTTTTAAGATGGTAAACAGGTCACGTTTTTTTGGGACAACTTTTGGATGACGTTTTTATTCAATAGTGAGAAATTCTTAAATTTTAAGGCAAATAATAAGTGAAAGAGTCCGTTTTAGGACGTTTTCTTTATCTTGAAGTAATTTTGAAAATGATTCCAATTATGAATGTGATGTTTCCCTCAAGGAAAACAATCCATTAAGTTTCTTTAATCAGAGTAGTAATTAAATCGCTTTTAAAACCGATATATATATATATATATATATATATAATATATATATATATATATATAAACGGAAGCAAACCGTAAACCATTTCCACAGATGCAAAACTGATGCACGGAGACTCAAACTAGAGAGGAAACTAGGCGAAATAAAAATGGACCTAAAGCAAACTTTCATACATAAGACAAACGAGGAGGAAAACAAGATAGCAGAAAACATAAAAAATAACCCAAAATACTTCTACACTTTGGCGAAAAAGAAAAATGCAGTGCAAAGAGAGTATTGGTCCATTGATAGACGGGGAGGTCAAACACACAAATGACCGCCAAAAAATGAGCGAACTGCTTAAGGAACAATTTAACTGTGTTTAGCACCCCTAAGTCCAAGATGAAAGTAGAAAACGCAGACGAATTTTTCGACATTGATACAAATCAGCCAAGGACAAATTCTGGCACAAACATATTAATGGACTTAGGGTTATCGGAAAGAGATGTAATTAAGGCTCTATCACAGATGCGAGACAATTCGGCACCAGGGCCAGACACATGTAGTGCCACATTTCTGAAGAAATGTAAAGAGAGTATTGCCAAATCGCTATACTTACTATGGAGGAAATTACTCGACACAGGACAAATTCCACTGTCATTAAAGAACGCGAACATTCCTCCTTTATTCAAAGGTGGTAACAGAGCAATGCCCAAGAATTATCGGCCGGTAGCTCTCACCTCACACCTTATAAAGTGCTTTAAATGTATAATTAGAAGCGAAACTACCTACTGCCTACAAGAAAAGAACTTATACAACCCAAATCAACATGGTTTCAGGGCTGGAAGATTATGCCTATCACAGCTATTAGACCACCAGGAGAGAACACTGGAAACACTGTGTCGAGGACAAAACATAGCTGTAATATATTGTGACTTTGCTAAAGTCTTCGATAAATGTGACCATGGAATTATAGCACATAAACCTAAGAATACAGGAAATGCTGGAAGATGGATGTCTAATTTCTTGACGCAAATAACACAAAGAGTGGTGGTGAATGGAGTCCAATCGGAAGTCTCGGAAGTAGAGAACTCTGTCCCACAAGGGACAGTACTAGCTCCCTTGCTGTTCATTTATAATAATGATTGCAGATATTGATGCAGATATCAATGACAGTATTGTATCATGTTTCGCAGATGACACAAAGATATGCAAGGAAATATTGAACGAAGATAACATAGAAAGATTACAAAACGACATTGAAACATTATTCCAGCGGGCAGAAGACAACAATATGAAGTTCAACGAAGAAAAATTCCAACTTCTAAGATATGGTAATAACAAGGAGCTACAGAATAAAGGGTATAAAACTATGCAAGCCAAACAGATAACATCAAATCCACAAGTCAGGGATCTTGGGGTAATAATGTCGTCGGATGCAGAATTCAGAGAGCACTATAACATCAAAATTACAACGGCTAGAAAAATAATAGGAATCATCTGGAGGAGCTTCCACAGCAGAAAAGCAAACATCATGCTCAAATTATGGAAGAGTCTAGTCCTTCCAATAATATATTGAGTATTGCTCAGTACTTACAAGCCCATACAGAAAACGAGACCTTGCAAACATTGAAGCTATACAAAGGACTTTTACATCTAAGATAGAGGAAACGGAAGGTGAAGACGACTGGTCTCGACTAATTCCCTGGAACTCTACTCGCTCGAAAGAAGGCGAGAGCGGTACACAATAATATACATATGGAAAATACTTGAGGGCTCTGTCCCTAACCTTAGAAATGAAATAGAAACAAACTGGAGTGAGAGAAGAGGCAGATTTTGTACGGTCCCAGCTGCGTGGAACAAGGGGCCATGAAAACGAGGATGGAAAATACCCTCAGAACTCAGAATACGGCGCCCAAAGCTTTTCAATGTCCTACCAAGAGAAGTGAGGAATCTCCAGCACACCGACCTGAATAACTTCAAGAACCAGCTTGACAGATTTCCTGTGCAAGGTCCCTGACCAGCCATGAGTGGCTGGCTACGAGAGCAGGAGGAGATCAGACAGCAATTCCCTCGTTCACCAAATCCAAATGAGGCAGGATGCTGCAGAGGGGTCGACCGTTAGTCGATCCTGAACCGTCGTTCGAACTCACCTAAAGTAACCTAACCTTACCTTAAGTAAGTATATATATATATATATATATATATATAATATATATATATATATATATAATTAAATTAAAACTGGAAAAATATATATAAATAAATTAAAACTGAAAAAAAACAAATATATATACCTTTCAACCTTTCAAATGTTCCCTGCGATGATTCCTCATTTCACGAAGGTCAAGCTTGTCGCCCCTCCTCCTGAAAATTGTTATATTCCACTGAGCAAAAATTTCTCTCTCTCTCTCTCTCTCTCTCTCTCTCTCTCTCTCTCTCTCTCTCTGTATATATATATATATATATATATATATATATATATATATATATATATATATATATATATAAATGAAATCAGATCAAAAGAACTTCTTTCATCTAAAATATATCGTTTAGTTTCATATAAATTACTTTCCTTTTAATTTAAAAGAGTTTTTCCCTTTTAAACATATGAAAGAATTTCCTTTTAAAAATAATTTTTTCCTCAAGGTGTAACTGCGTAATTCAAAACATCAATGACTGAAAGAACAAAATTAGATCTACAGTAACTTCACAGGTGAAGCAATTTAATATGTAGATGCTTATAAGAAGTTATATAATCGGGTAATTACGGAATATAACATTGAGATTGGAATATCAAAAGCCTATGATCCATATACAGGGTGTGTTTCGGGTCGACCCTACAAATAAACATAAAGAAATATTATGAAATTACTCTGACAAACTTCAAATACCAAATACAAACTACAAATTCCGCCAATTTCCATATTTCTAGGGTTGACCTGAAACACCCTGTATAGTGTTTATATACGGTTAAGTTGAACAGTTATAGACCCCTTGTATTTCGTGAACTTTAGAAATGCATCAGTGGAAACTCCAACAACTATACCATCAATTTGCTTGTGATACTCATTATTAAACATAAAGAGGCTATCTCGAACGAAGAGTTTTCATAAGGTTTCCAGAACGGCGAAGGAATTGGAAATATATATATATATATATATATATATATTATATATATATATATATATATAAACGAGACCCCAATCAAAATTTGTTAAGGCCGTTCCCTGGTTTGCTTTCCATTTGTGAACCAATTTTTGTTCGCCTTCAAAGCAAGGAATTGATAGAGGGGGTAAAGGCTTCTTTCTCGTGGGCGTTCCAATCTTCCACGACCCTTTTTCCTTCCTTTTATTTCTTCCTTTTTAGCAAAAAGAGGCCGTCATGCAGCCAGAATTCAAAAGGGTCCTAATTGCCTTTCGTGTCACGGCGTTGTTCGCTTCGCAAAGTAATTTAATAACATCGCAAATTATTCAATTTACTCCCCACAAGCTATTTCTGAAAAGAATTTTACGGAAACAATTGAAATTTTATTGCCTTTCTGGTGAAACATTATATCTTAATAACTTATTAATATCTGTCTATCTATTTATCTATCTATCTGTCTATCTATTTATCTATCTGTATATATATATATATATATATATATATACAAGAAGGAGAAGGAAAAAAAATATTCGAAGTCCTGTGAAACCCAATGAAAGAAAATTTAGAATTCCCCACAAACAACGAGTTCAAATTGCGAATAAAATTTATAACTTCTAAACTGCATATCGGGAGAAAATGCTCTTTTCCAATCCACGCTGATGAAAAGATGTTTGAATAATAAATAATATATATATATATATACAGTATATACTGCAAGAATGCAATCGCTCAGCCCCTATGCTGGATATGAAGATCATTACACACGGGAGAAATACCGGGCATCCTGAAGAGCGCGAACATAGTCCCAATATATAAAGGAGGAGATCGATCCGAGGCCAAAAACTATAGGCCAGTATCGCTTACATCTTACCTCACTAAAATATTTGAAAGAATAGTTAGACAGAAAATCTATGACTTTTTGGAAACTCAGAAAAAATCAATGATAACCAACACGGGTTTCGGTCAGGCAGATCATGCCTATCACAACTAATGGAACACTACAACAACATTATTGATTCACTTGAAAGTAATGAAAACTATGATGTACTATACACAGACTTTGCTAAAGCGTTTCACAAGTGTGACCATGGAATCATAATACATACACTGAAATATATGGGAATAACAGGAAAAGTAGGGTAATAGATATATAATTTTCTTAGTGAGCGGCGGCAAGTCGTTACAGTACAAGGAGTATCTTCATCAGAATCAGAGGTCCTCAGCTCGGTACCACAAGGAACAGTATTAGTTCCACTACTCTTCATAATCATGTTAACTGACATAGATGAGGACGTTACCAGAGACAGCACAGTAACATCCTTTGCGGATGACACAAATATCAATAGAAAAATAAGAAACCCAAAAGACATAGGATCTCTACAAACCGACATACACAGAATCTACAAGTGGACGGAAGACAACAATATGAAGTTTAACACCGAGAAATTTCAGCTATTACGATACGGAAAAAGAGAAGGCCTAAAATCCATAGAATATTATACCCTAAATTGACAGGAAATTCAGAGAAATTCCAGAGCAAAAGATTTAGGGGTTATAATGACAGATGATGCGAAATTTGAAACACAAAATAAGATAGCAGTAAACAGAGCAAAGAGAATAACGAGACAGATATTGAGAACCTTTAAACGAAGGGATAGGAATGTAATGATTCCTCTACTGAAAACCCTGATAATACCCAAATTGGAATACTGCTCAGTCCTAATATCCCCATATAAAAAAGAAGACATTAGACAGCTGGAGGGGATCCAAAGAAGCTTCACAGCCAAGATCAATGGGTGCAAAGAACTAAATTACTGGGAAAGGTTACGAGAACTAGACCTATATTCACTGGAAAGGAGAAGAGAGAGATACACCATTATTTACACTTGGAAAATAATGGAGGAACTAGTCCCTGATCTTACTCTGAATCCCATAACTCCCCAAACAACGGTGGAAAGTAGAAGCGGTAGACTGTCGTATTCCCAAATTGAAGGCGGGACAGGGAACATCCTTAACCCTGAAAGAAAATAGTTTTGTAGTGAGAGGACCAAAACTGTTTAATCAGTTGCCCAAAGACCTAAGAAACACGAAGGGAGTTGCAGTGGAAATCTTCAAAAGAAGACTAGACGCCTGGCTCAGAACAATCCCCGATATGAACCGGGCGTACCTGGCTATGTGAGGTGGAGAGCGCAAGAATCCAACTCACTACTTCACCAGGCCAACTCGAGAGGAGGGACGACAAGTTTGACCTTCGCGAAATGAGAAATCATCGCGCGAAACCTTTGTAAGGTTGTAAGGTAAGGTGTGTGTGTGTGTGTGTGTGTGTGTGTGTGAATTTTATTTCATTCCGGTGTATATAAAAAAGAAAAAGAAATTAAACTTTTTCGGTGAAGGAAAATGATTGAAGAGAGAGAAATGTACTCCATTATTCGTGTAAAGCAAAACTATGCTACCGTGAATATTCACCAAAAATAATGCTTGTCTCTTGCTCATATTATAAATGTTAGAAAAAAAATAAGCGAAATAAAAAGCTTTTTAATTAGCTCACATATGAATAGCTCCATATGAATCATTGTTGTATGATTTCCGCAGTTTATTCCAGACCAAAACTCAAGGGAATAAAATTTTTGTACGAGTAGCCATGGACCACGGATACTCATTGATTCTTCTGCGCATAAAATTTCTTTGATCAACAGAGAGAGAGAGAGAGAGAGAGAGAGAGAGAGAGAGAGAGAGAGAGAGAGAGAGAGAGAGAGAGAGAGAAAACTTAAATAATGAAATAAAGTCATTCAAAGAAAAAAAGAATTAAAATGAAGATATACAGAAAGTTACAACAAAATTGATATTGGGGAGATTTTTGAGGAAAAGAATTTAGCAATGAAGACTGGCCGCGCTCTCTCTCTCTCAGGCAAAGAAATTAATTTCTGGCCGGAAAAAGAGGGGAACCACAAATGAATGTCCGAGTATTCTTTTTAATTTCTTTAAAACGTCAGACGGGTGCTTTTACCACTGTTCAAAAGAAGAAATAATCTCACATATTGTCATCAATTTAAAAAAAATACAAAAACATTTGATGTAAGGGAATTGTTTTTACTTTGCTGACGTAGGTAAGAGCTTATAATGAAGAATGTTTAAGAGTTTGTGAGTATCTTACTTCAGTTTATTGGCCAACTGAAAGGGAAAAATAGAGATTAATAATATAAGTGTTCTTTCGTGAAGAAACGCTGAAACCTTCAGTCTTTACCTGCGTTTTATACAACCTTCATTTTAACAAAATGTACAAAATGTACAAATGTACAACAAATTATTTATATATCATGAAATAAATGCAGAACTGAGCCCATATTCCATGCAAATTATGGACAAACGTATGTAAAAGGATAATGGATGCTTGCTGGAATATGAAACATTAAAGAATATTTGCTACCATTGGTGATGAGCCACGTACGGATGCCTCGCAATGATATTCCGAGTTGCTCATACCCTGAATGAGTGTATGAGCAGAGTGATACTTTGTAAAGCAGTAAAGCCTTTATTTTCCATCTAAGATTAAACCTGTGTGAGCCTATATATATATATATATGCATGCATGTGTGTGTGTGTATAATATATATATGTGTGTGTGTGTGTGTGTGTGTGGTGAGAGAGAGAGAGAATTAGATTGACTTAGAATTAGATAAAGTTGATCCCATTCTAACTAAATCTAATCTAACCTAAACTAACAATCTTATTTTGAAAACTGTATTACTGTACTTCAAAGCAAGACTCGCTTAATTTTCTGTTTTGAGATAAAAGTAAAATCGAAGAATCATGAATTGGGATTAATTGGAAGCAGTTTATCGTCGAATAGAAAATGCTCTGGTTTCCGCCGTTTCGCTCAGAACTAGATGCGGTGAAGACATCTACGGACTACGGTCGTCCGTCCCTTGTATGAACATCTTTTATAGAGGGGTCACCAAGGATTGTGAAGATTCCCATTCCCCCCCACCCCCCCCACTTCTAGTGAAGAATCAGTCCGTCTAGAGCCAAATGAAGAGGAAGAGAATGACTCCTTCCTTTCATGGAATGAAGTACCTTCGAATGAGTATGAATATGAAGTTAATACGAAGTAATTTTGAAATTCTTGTCTACCGTAATGTAAGTACTCATCTTCGGAAAATAAACAGCCCACAGTATTCCTTGCAATTTTTTGTTCCACATGAGAGGCGAAATATTGCATAGGTTGTCGCAACCACTCGTACCTCGCTCCACCCAACGTTGCATGGAATCGTGTTCGCGCGGTAACGAATAAGCAGCCATCACCATATTCTCTATTCTCAGAGGACGCAATTCGTGAAAGCTATAAAGGGGGAATCGGGTGAGCTAAATACGCAGAATAAAACCCTTGGCAGAAGCCGATCTTCGGTGAAACTTATCCATCGAAAGATGAGAGAGAGGTACGACATATGATTCAAGAAACATGTGATCACTATACAAATAAGGTGTCGCGCGGCACAATAACGAATCAACCAACGGGCGAAAATTCCGTTTTCTATGCCATAGTAAACTCAACCTTTCCTTTATCATGTACCAGATCGTCTTTTGCGTATTCGTTATTGTATCACTGCCAAAAATGCAACAAAAACAATCAACATTCGTCCATTCTTTATAAAGTTATTGCTACAATCTTTCAGTCTTTATACCGTTATTTTGCTGTGCAAAGGAAAAAGTGCGTAAGTTACAATTAGTCAAAAGTGAATTATGACCATGGTAGGGTCGGTAGCATTTCTACATCTCTATGCAAAGAAGAAACGCGCAAGTCCAGTTTGTATTGGTAAATCAATGAAAACGTAAGTCCATTTCCAATAAATCACATCTTTTCCAATGAAAAAACACGTAAGTGCCAAATTCACTCAATATATAAATGCGTAATGATAAATTGATTTGTGCTAAAAAAAGGGTGATGAATTGTGCAATTATTATGCATTGGTAAAATTCTTGCAAAGAAATGAATTGCTGATGGTTTATGGTGTTTTCTTTCTATTCACGCTAAACTTTGAAAGGCATTTTCTCAAAACTACATCCAGTGGACCTACGCGTTTCTTCCTTTTTACGGCAGTATTGCATTTTTACCTAATAAAAACTTTAAAAGCTTCCGTTTTATCATTTAATCATTCACTCATTCAATGTTCATAAAATTACTTACAAAATTTAAAGAAAAAACATCGAATTACATCTATTTTAATAAAGTTATGAGTATTTAACCCTTTCATACCCAAATTAAGTCGAAAAGTAAAAAAATAAATTGGGATATAAAAATCGTTTAATTGGACCCAAAATAACTGAAAAATATATTTTACAAAGTTTTATTGTTCATAATTAATAAAATACGAAATGTGTTAAATTTCATACATTGGGAACTGGAAGGTCAAAATTGCTTCCAAAGTTAACGATGAAAATTTCACACATTGGGCATTAAAGGGTTAAACTTTCACAAACTTTAAAGCCATTTTCCTCAAAACTTTGTTTTGGCACATTTAATAAATGGCACAAATAATATTTGAGGCGTCGCGCGTCGCAACGCGACGTCTCAAATATTATTGTTACTGAGTATAGTCGAGTAATAATTACACTGGTATGCAACATACAGTATTTGATGTTTCAACATACATAACTGTATTTTAGCAATTCAAGTGTGCTGAATTAAAAATCACATCCATTTTTTCTCATCACGTACAGTTTTCTGGCAAATATCTATCATCCATTTTGTATAGGTGGTATATAGCTGGGCTTGATGAAGCAATTTGTCAAAGCATTAGATAAGGTGGGAAACTGTTTCAAATACATTTGTAGTAAATTTCCAACACTAAAAGAAGGCATCTTTTACTGGCATCTCTAGTAAAAGAAGGTAGCTTTGTTGGGCCGCAAATCAGAAAGTTGACACAGGATGAGCAGTTTGAAGGAACGATGAACAGAGCAGAAAAAGGAGCCTAGACTGCATTCAAGTGTGTAATTCAGAACTTTTTGGGGAATATAAAAGATCCCAATTACGAGGACTGTCATTGAAATTGAAAAGTAGGCTGCAACATGAGTCTAAAGGTTCACTTCCTTCACTCGCATTTGGGCTATTTTTCTGAAAACTTGGGTAGTGTGAGTGAGGGACAAGGAGAAAGGTCCCACCAGGATATCAAGACTATGGAAAAAGATACCAAGGAAGGTGGGATGTCAACATGATGGCACAGTGCTGCTGGTCTCTGAAACGGGAAGGCTCGGAAGAAATGCAGTACAAGAAGCGAGCAAACAAACACGATTTTCTCCTACTGATTAATCATGACTGATCTATTATGTATCAATTAAGTATCAAAGATGAATTTACTTTGAAATGTATTGTCTTTGTATTTCTTGTAATTTTGTACTCTTGGAAATTTAGTTGTTTAATACATACTCGTACTATGAATATATATTTGACTTATATTTTGTGAAAAACCCTGACGTGATACATAAAAATGGTTGTGAAATTTGAAATCAGCATGGCAAAATTGTACAAGATCACGTAACAGAAATAAAACACCTCGTACTTTGGTTTGAAATGCAGACTTGTGTTATCAGGGGAAACAATAAAACTCCGGATGACCAGAGCGATTTCTGTACTACTACTACTACTACTACTACTACTACTAATATATACACACAGGGGGGGTTACAAGTTTATAAGTAGAATAGTTTTCAATATTCTTCATTTTCAATTGCGTCTTTTCTTTTTTTTTCTCTCTACTTCTTTCTTGGGCTAGCCGAGAGTGGATCGTAGGGTCTTTGTTAGCCTGTAACTCTGTGATTCTGTAACACGATTCTTTACTATTTTTAAGGGCTCAAGAGAAAATTAGTTTGATGATTGAGGAAAACCTGACAACCTGAATAATGACCAATACATTCTTTCCTTGTGCTTCTTACACCAATTTAACACTATTTTGAAAGTAAAGCACGAGTCGATCAAATAACTTTTTTGTTAATCTCAATGATTTGCAAAACCTCTATGAACACTCTCACCACCAACGTTTCTCTTGAATTTTGCTTGGCCTCTTCGAATATTGCAGTGACCACTTCAGCTCGTTGTGTGAAGACTGCACCCAGATATTCGCAAAGATTTAAATTGAGTGAGTTTCCAGGCCACCGCCCGAGTTCAACTTATCAACAATTGCTATAGTGTTGTCATCCTTCAAAACTACAGAAAAAAGTCCTCAAAACCGGTAAAGAAATTTATTAAATTCCTTATATAGTAAGATTTACTGAAACTCATTTTAAACGTATGGGAAATTTGTAACAATCCTTATTGAGTGGTTCTGCAGGAGCTGTGATTGCTTGAAGAGGAATCAAATTTTCTCATTGGAGTTCCTAATGCCTTATATATTATACATTTTATGCAGTAAATTTTCTAAATATTCGTTATATGGTAGACCAGCGTTTCCCAAACTATGGGTAAATTACCCGATTGGTGGTAATTTGTTTTTTTCAGTGTGGTAATTTGGTACTCTGCAAGTACTTCTAAAGTACAGAAAGTTCACAAATAAACGACATGGCAGCACTGGCTTTACGTGGGATACAGGTAGGGTAGGGGTCATTATGAAGGTATCCATATGAAAATGGGGTAATGACTTGAAAAGTTTGGGAACCACTGTAGTAGACCATAAAGAGGGGATGATTTTTAAAGAGAAAAATATTTAAAAGTCTTGATGAGTATATTGGTTTACTGTGCAAAATAAAGTACTCATCTGATAAACCGAAGTACTCTGAATGCTTAGATAGTGGATTGCTTGAATTTATGCTGATGTGAATTCGAAATTTTTATAGAATCAAGAAACATACATGAGATGGCTAATTTACTCGTATTTATTAGTGATATAGAATTTGTAGTTACTGTATAGTAAACAATAATTTTACTTAGGCCACTGATTACGAATGGAGTACAAACATGATTCAGCCACTGTCTCACTCGTAGTGAGTTAATTAAGAGATCACATTGTCACTTTATAAGCATATTGCATGAATGCCCTCTTTCATACCATTAACCTGTCGACCTAATTTGAATTAGATAATAATGAGTAACTTCCTAACAAGCGAATTAATTGGTTCACTATAATTATTCAGCAAAAGCTGGAAATTCTCGACAATCAACAAGTCAATAAACATAAATTAGTACTTGCCTAATAATTTTAAAATATTGCAAATTGCTTGTCATAATAAATGCTCAAATAAATCTCAGCATCGGTTTATTGTTGTTTATTACATTAATAAGAGTAGAAGTAGAGCAGTCATAAGGCGATGTAAACAGGAACAAGACTCCATTCGAGCTTCAAAAGCCTGAGGCTAATTTAAATAATAACACTAACAAATTCTGGAAATTTGTCAAGAAAGAAACGGGTGCTAAGAATGCCATCCCATCAACAATTGATAGAGTCTGGAGAGGTAGAAATAACTAGGTTATGGAGAACAAAGTACTCAGACATCCTTAACAGTGTGGGGGAGCGTTAATCTTAATGTAGGCTGCAATAGAACGACATTAGGAGGGTCCAGTGAAATACGGGGACTTCAATGCCTGAAATTAAGAGTCTGATTAACCCTTTACTGCCCAAAAGGACAAATTTGTAACCTTTCAAATACATGCATTCATAACTTAACCCTACAAAATATTTGGGCAGTAAAGGGTTAAAGAGCTGAAGACAGTGCCTCACCAGCGATAAATGACCTGTCGAATGAGCATTTAATTAAAGTACCCTAATGATATGATCAGTCTTCATATCTCATTTTTTCTCAGTCATGTTTATTCAGAGTTATATTCCTGCAGAGTTTATGAGGGTTTATATCAAATCCCTTGTCAGAAATAAATATAGGGGCATTCTATCCAGCGATAACGACACGCCTATTGATGTTGTCTCCTGCTTCTCAAAATTACTTGAGAAACTTTTGCTAACCCAACTAAATGACTATTTATGGACGTCTCCTAATCAGTTTGGTTTTAAAAGGTACCATTCAACAGATCTGTGTATTTATGTTTTGAAGGAGATTGTATTTAAATATACTATTTACTATTTATAGTTATATTTATATTTACTATTTATATCTATACTATTTATAGTTTTTTTGGATATAAATAAAGCATATGATAGAGTGAATCATAATATTCTATTAACAAATTAGAAGACAGGAATGTTCAACTATATGTTTTAAATTCATTGAAATTTTGGTACAAACACAAAACTTTTACTGTTAAATGGGGAATGTATTTTCCGAATGTTTGGGTTCCTCATGCGGAGTTAGACAAGGCTCCTTACTCCCTCCTCTACTGTTTAATATATATATATATATATATATATATAATTTAGTGGTGGACCGGATATCCGCATCATTTTTAACATCCGCATCCGCACTTCTGACTGCGGATGTTATGCGGATATTACCTCTAATAAATTATGCAATTTACAATTAAATTAGCTTATAAAGTAGCTTATAAGGCCCAGTCATGCACATTTCATGTAAAGTATTAATTATTAATGAAAAAACAAATACATAAACCTCAAATATAAATACGTGGTAACACAGAAAATTGAATGAAACTTGTTCCATTGAATTTTCCGTAGCTGAAACTCTTGAGAAAGTTATTATTTTTATCATAATGAAAATATTAATATTAATTTTAATTCTTATGCATTGCCTGCCATAATAGTAATATCACGAAATTTGAAAAATTATGTCATATATTCATAATTCTATATTATATTGATAGATTAACTAAATATCCGCATCCGCGGATATTGAAATTAAAGATCCGCATCCGCATCCGCGATGTTGAAAAACTGGCATCCTGTCCACCACTAAATATATATATATGAATTAACTACTTCTCTTAATGAGTCAAGAGTGGGATGCTGTATAGATGACATGAGGATAAATAATTTGGTCTATGCTGATGATAGGGTGTTAATAAGCCCTTCGGTGAAAGGTCTAGATCATCTTATAAAAATTTTCGAATCATATTCAAAGAACCATGATATTAATTTTAATGTTACTATCATAAAACTAAGGTTATGCAATTCCATCCTCAAACAAAACAGCTAATATTATTTCAAAATGGAGATGAACAATAAAACAGGTTCAAAAATTTAACCCTCTCAGTACGACCGGTACAAATTGGTAGCGTTTCAGATACACGCATTCATAACTAAACCCTACAAAAAATTCTGGTCTTCAAGGGTTAAGTATCTGGGTCAATTATCACCGCACTAGCTCCTTAAGTGCGACTCAGACATAAAGAAACAATATCGAAGTTACTGTGCTAAAGGCAAACATGATTATAAGGAACTTCCAATTCTGTACAAGCGAAGCTAAAAATACTCTTTTTCATACTTTCTGCACTTATATTTATGGGCAGCAACTCTGGGTTAATTAAAAAAAAGGCTCCAGCAGAACCCTCAGTTTGCTTTACAACAGATCCTATAGACTGCTGCATAAGTTACCTCCAAGATGCCGAGCCTCTCAATTGTTCGCTTACCGCAACGCTCCGAGCTTCCCTGAGGTATCAAGACGTGCTCAATACAGTCTAATGCGAAGAATTAAAAACTGAAACAAACCAACTATCCACTCTATTCATCAGTCCTGTTTTTTGTCTTCTAGACTGCGGACCTCTTGGTATGAAAGGGTTTGTCTATAGTTCAACTTAACTCCTTCTTTAGCCATTCCACCGCATGTATTTTTTATCTTTATGAAGTTGTTATTGCTAATTTTATTATTTCTCGTTTTTTACGTGTATTATTTTTATTTCTTTTTTGCCGTAGTCCTTTTTTATTTTTGTTTTTAAAATTTATTGTTTAATTAGTTGTATTGTTGATTACCTTCATGGATACTGTACCTTTTTATTTTATGGGATCTGTCTCCTGCCAATAAACATTATCATTGCCATTATCATTATCATCACCATATATATATATATATATATATATATATGTGTGTGTGTGTGTGTGTGTGTGTGGTATTGTCACTACGTGTAGGCTTTATTTTTATTTCTATTTTTTCTTTTTATATTCTTAGCTGTTGGTACTTTTTATTATTACTTGTTTGAGTACGTGACTTATATTTATTTCTTTTTTAGTCATAATTTTTAGTTTTTTTAAATATATTTTTGTTTGATTTATCTTATCGTTTATTACCTTCAAGAATATTGTATCATTTTATGGGATTTATATCCTGCCAATAAAGCTTATCATTATCATCATTATCATCATTATTGTTACAGTCCGTGATTATTGTGTCAATATTAGGAGACGTTTGACATTATATATATATATATATTCCTCCTCTAGCTCTGGCTTGGTGTTCTATGGAATTGCTTTCCTAGGCTCTCCATCTCACATAGTCAGGTACACCCGGCTCATCAATATATGTAAAAATTGCACTCTGCATGATTTTTCTTCCGTATTGACAGACAA
Source organism: Bathynomus jamesi (assembly GCA_023014485.1). Classification (NCBI taxonomy): domain Eukaryota; kingdom Metazoa; phylum Arthropoda; class Malacostraca; order Isopoda; family Cirolanidae; genus Bathynomus; species Bathynomus jamesi. The sequence goes on along the minus strand of JAJOZX010008228.1, from coordinate 66,501 downwards.
CCAGAACCATACAGAGGGGAACCTACAGTTAAGGTGGGGTCCAAACATGGTTCGCTACAACATCTGAACGCAGAGGACGGTCACCATTCAACTACTGCCCATGCCTAGTCGCTTAACTTCGCTGATCTTACAAGAAACGGTGTTGTGACACTAGCACGACGTAGCCATATATATATATATATATATATAATATATTATATATATACACGATTCACTGAGCAATAATATTCCAATTATAGATACGCAATATACTTGAAAAAGGCTGTTCCCATCCCAACCGATAGAAAAGGTATATACAGGGTGTCCCTAAAGTCTGGACACATAGGAAATATCACTAACTATAACTAACTATATGTATTATTATTATTATTATTATTATATTATTATCTTAAATTCATGCAACTGAGGCCTAAGGTAGGCCCACATCGAATCAGCAACCCTGAGGTAGGAACCAAATAGGACCTCCAAGTCCATAACTTATGGACTTGGAGGTCCTATTTGGTCCTACCTCAGGTTTGCTGATTCGATGTGGGCCTACCTTAGGCCTCAGTTGCATGAATTTAAGATAATAATATAATAATAATAATAATAATAATAACATATAGTTAGTTTATAGTTAGTGATATTTCCTATGTGTCCAGACTTTAGGGACACCCTGTAGTATTCCTGTTGGTTCTATAACTCAGCTTTATAACTCCTATTTTTATTCAAACACATAAATGCATACAACAAATAGAAATATTTGAATGGTGTCCATATTTATTCTTTGGAAAAAAGACAATGTAAGTTCGTTGTGAAAAGCGTTAAAAGTGATTCCTTTACACGTATTTTTGATTAATATACATCTGTCCAATTTTTAGTAAAAAGTGGACAGCTATATTTTACATTTAATGTTCACGTCCGTATTCGGCAGGGCTACAGCTTCCTCTTTGTTCAGCAGACAGCGTACAGTGTTGAAGCACATGTACTAGATTTCTTCCATGTACTACACTGAACATGAAAACTAATTAAATTCAATCTAAAGTTTTTCTAACTGACCACTTAGAGTGATGGTTCTTAACCTTTTTAGGCTGCGATCCGAATTCTGGTCGCGGTGCTAGCTCGCCGACCCATGGCTTCTAACAGTTCACTCGTAATAGATAATATGATAAAATAAATAATTAATGGTAAAATGATTTGGGATAACATAAATAAATGATAAATGACAATTTAATGACTCAATCAAAATAGCTTGGCGACCCAGGGGTTAAGAACCACTGATTTGGAGGGTGATCAAAGTATAAATGAGAGAGGTTTTGCGATAAATAACGAGGAAAAAGTGTTTTAAACTACACCTTGATCGAGATATAGCTACCGATGAGCGACATATAGCAACCGATTATGTCAAGATGTTCTAGATTATTGAAGATTAGATTAAAGAGAAAGGAAACTCTACAAATCCTAGAAAATTAGAAAGTATACTAAAATGTTTCTTTTTAACAAAAGAAACTACGACAAATGTTAAGATTTTTCATATAAAAAAAAATAAAATTCTTTATTTTCTCCTTTGTTTCCCTCAGAATAATAATAATAATAATAATAATAATAATAATAATAAATCCAAATCCACAATAATAAATCCAACTGAAGTCCATAAAAAGTTTGTAATTTATTATTCCTTGAAAAATATTACACGCTAAAGATTTTTCCTTTGAAAATTCTAAGAAAGTCTGGAAAGGGAGGCATCATTTCATCGTCCACTGTGAAAAACATCTTTCATAATTCGTTTTCATATAAAGATAAATGAGTAATCTATAACAACAATTTAATACAAATGAAAATTTTAAAAAACTGTCCACTCATGCATGGCGTTACGTGGGAATTTTTTTTTTTTTATCTCAACTAAAAATCTTTAAATTCTAAAAATTCTAAATTTACATTTATGTAAAAATATAAGAGTCAATTGAATAGATAAGAACTGTTGTTATCCGTTCTTAGAGGGTTTTTTTTTTATACCAAATAAAAATCGTTGCCATGTATTTCTGTCGAATTTGAGGAATCCATGCGGAGGTAGATCTCTTTCTGTAGGGTTGTCGGATTCTGTTTTTCGAGAAGAAGCGATTCCTCAGACTAGTGTTTGATTGGGACTAACTTGATTTCTTCATCTCCAGTCCTCAAACATTTCGTGTCTCTTTCTTGGCAACCCGCTTGATGAGGTTTCGATTTACGTTTAGGGGTGCAAACTATGTTACTACCCTCAGATTATATCGGGCATTGGTCAGGTTGAAGCTCGATTACGGCTGCCAGATGCATTCCTCTAGTACTCATGCTCAGATGCAGGCAGTTAACGTTCTCCATCAAGTGAGAATTCTCTTAGCTACAGATGTAGTTCGGTCCTTTCCCATTGCGAGTTGTCCGATGACCAGGATCACCCTCTGAAGTGAATCGCCAGTCACTAATTCAGTGGCTTCAGGACTCACTCACATTCTGCGTGGAAGACACCTATTTTTCTTTTTGATCATCAATCATCCTCCCCTTCCTCAGACAGCCTTTCGGTTATCGAATTCACTAATAGTGGACAGGTTTCAGTTTCTCCGGTTGCGCCTGTGACATCTTCGAAAAATATCGTTTTTTGCCGATATTTCACAGATTCGAAATCCGATGTACCGATGTAGACTCCACCTGTTTTTCCTGAAACATTCTTTCCCTCATACAAACTCCATTTCAGTTTCTACTGTTACCTCTCAGTCCGATAACAGCCGTCTCTTCTGATTTTACACACTGTAGCAGCTGACCTGTTACTGTATTATTTTTACCTCGGAGATTTTTGCCACTTTATTGGCTCGATGGGGCAATGAAGATGCAAAACGAGCAGCGAAGTTTGCTGCATGCCATCTACATGCGGCCGACTTCCCTCTTCTTTGTAGGGACTATATTTTAGGGATCCGAGCTGAAGTCCTTAACGTCTGACAGCGACATTGGGATCTGGTTCTTGTTCCCAGCAAACTGTGGGATGTTATGAATGTCGTTAGGAATTATTATTCTCCCCCTCTGTATCGATGATACAGAGGAGTGGGGGAATAATTCGAATCGGCCTCTCCTACCTAACAAATGTGTTTTAAATGGAGTTGACCTATCTGCCATTCTGTGTTGACTGTCATATTTCCTCGACACGTGCATCACTTGTTCGTTGAGGACTCTATTCTTGGGGACCTCTAACTGTATTATCTCGTTGAGCCCACTGAAAATGGGTGATATTTACCTCCATCTTCGATACGCGTTACGTATGCCTGCCACAAGGGTTTTATAATTTGCAAAGGAGGTTGACCCTCTCTTTCTTTGATGACTTTCGTGTATGTACTTGCTGTTTTAATATTTATGGTTAAGATTTTATTTCATTTTCATTCATTGCCGCACTTCATCGCATTCCTTCATACTTTTTTCCCATGTCATAGTTTTATGTTATTTACGTTTATCGGTTTACGTACTAATTAAATGTACGCGTGATCGGCGTTAATGCCTTACTGTTATGACTCCAGAGGAAATCTCCTCACTCACAAATTTCTCTTCACGTATAATAGGGCGGAGTGAAAAACTCATTTTTCGAATCTTCAAATTGGCTAGTGTGGAAAATGTGTGGAGTAGTGAGGAAATAAGCTGGTATAAATGTACAATCATAACATTAATATCTTCAGGTGCCACAATGACCTTCAATATTGAAAAAAATTGAAAAAAGCAGATTTTAACCAATAATTACAGAAGAGTCCACGATGCACAATAGACAAGAATTTATTCACACTTGTATAAAAATAGCTCAGTCAACCTTTAAAAAAAGTTTCTATTCTCTAAAAACAGTTTTCTATAGTCAGCTCACTCAGCTGTCACGTGAGTACCTCGGTTCAGTGTAGCTGTCGCTCTCGTAGCAGGTGGGTGTTCTGTTGTTGGCGTTACTGATAGTCTAAACTATATTTCTTATATATTTTGCATTTCTGTATTGTGTTGCCCTAAGTTTGCCATGTACTATTAACTGAAATTAACGTATAATTAATATTAGCTCTTTCTTTTTCAGATTTGTATACTTTCAAAATGTCTCGAGTTTGTGCAAAATCAACCAGGGCCTCAACTGAGTGCCCCATGTTTGGTATGGGGGAAGATTTGTGGCACAGGAATCTTCCTACATACGAAGGAGTTTTTAAATATTACTTGTTTGTAAGAAACGATTTGAAACAGAATACTAATAAAGATCCTTCAATATCTCAAATATTAGAACAAGTTGTTGATAAATTGAAAACAATTTGGGAAAGTGCTTCCGTCCCAATTCTGTCAGACAGGCGAATTGAAACAATGTTCAGAAGCTACCACGAAAAGTATCGTGTCATTATGAAGCCATACCAAAGCAGAAAACATTCTGAAGCTTACAAAGCAAAGATTGATATGTTCAAAAAGAAGCACACACGAAACTTTTTGACATTGCAGCGTGCAAGTGCAAAGTACTAACACAATGTTCTTGTCCCAAAGAAAAAACGGTTCCAAAGGAAGAAGTGACGTTCCTCTTAGATCAAAGGAGTGAAAGAAAACTGTTTATTGATAGAGTAGATATTACACTCTCAAAGAAAAAAGCATCTACGTTGCTAAAAAGCAAAAGAAGCTGTGAGGCTCACCAAAGAATCTTCACAGGAGAAATTGCAGGATACAAATGTTGAATTATCATCATCGACATCAAATAGTGAAAGTGAATCTGGCGAAATATCAGACGATACATTTCCAGAGCCAGTTAGCTCGAAGAGAAAGCTCGAACAACCTGAAGAACAATTATTCAAGAAAAGGAAAACTACAAATCTACCTTCAGTGGCTACTGCTTGTGACAGGACTGCAGTTTCAGATCGAGCTGCAGCATTCATTGTTAGTGCAGTATTGCAAGATATGGAGAAGTTTCTATTGACAATACATCTGAAGTAGTGGATAGGCGTAAAATCAGAAGAGAAAGACAAAGAAGAGATCAGAAATTATGAAAGATCAAAATCAGGTCCCAATCAGAGGAATCTATTTTGATGGTCGAAAAGATTCTACACTCTTCCAAGAAAAAAAAAGAGTCCAAAGTATATCAGAAGAAGGTAACAGAAGAACATATCACTTTAGTGAGAGAACCTGGTTCAGATTATTTGGGCCATTATTCTGTGAATTCTGGATCAGCTGAAGAAATATGTAAAGGAATGTTTGAGTATATTGGAAATAATGACATGAACCTGGAAAACCTTGTTGCCATTGGATGCGATGGTGCAGCAGTCAACACTGGAGAAAAGGGAGGCGTTATAAGGCTTATAGAATTGAAGCTGAAGAAGCCAGTTCAACATTTAGTGTGCCAGCTCCATGCCAATAAATTGCCATTACGCCATTTAGTTGCAAAGCTGGATGGAAAAACATCTGGCCCCCGCGGATTCACCGGTCCTATTGGCAGGGAATTAGAGAACTGTGAGAGTCTTCCTATTGTCGAGTTTGAAAGGATTGATGCTGAGGAACCAACTGTAGACTGTGAAGATCTTAGCACCGACCAAAAATATCTAATTGATATTCATCAGGCCATAACAAAGGGATATTGCTCTCCAGATCTTGCTCATCGTAGTCCAGGCAAAATGGCACATTCACGATGGCTGACTACAGCAATCGTTTGCTTCGTCTATACGTTTCAACTGTAAGTCCATCTGAGAACCTCATGAACATTGCTTCTTTTATAATGAAGGTCTACATCCCAATGTGGTTTTCTATTAAGCAAAGTACGTCTTTTGTCAATGGCTCAAAACATGTTTTCAAAACTATTGAACTAACAAGAACACTGAATGACGAAGTAAAGGATATTGTAAACCCTGTCATACAAAGAAATGCATTTTTTGCAAATCCAGAAAATATTCTAGCATCAATGATTCATGATGACCGCAGCGCCATAAGAGAATTAGCGTGGAGGCGAATAAAGAAAGCAAGGCAAACAAACAAGGAAAAAGTTGTGAGGCGTTTCACAGTACCTGTTATTCAATTTGAAGCTACTGATTATACTGATTTAATTAATTGGCAAAAATGCATTGTCACTGAACCACCTGTGACAAGACACCTGACAGAAAATGAGATTGAAGAATTCATAGAAAACAAGAGTACCCCTCCATTCGAGAAATTCCCTTGTCATACACAAGTAGTAGAAAGAATGGTAAAATTAGTGACTGAAGCATCATCAAAAGTATTTGGATTGAACGCGCGAGATGGCTTCATAAGATCAACACTTCAGTCACGTAAAAAAATGCCATCATTCGAAAGTAAAGCTGAATATAAAGTTTAAATAAAACGTTAATAGAAAAAAACATGCGCAAGGATGGGTGGTTGGGAGGGCATGGGTGGAGCTCGACACGCAGCCACCTCCTCGTGGTGAGTTCTGGATTATTTAGATCATTAATCAAAAGAACATTGATCTAAATAAACTAAGAGCTGCGTAATTCAGTAACTATTTTGGTAATTGGAACACTTAATATATAATAATAACAAGTAAGTTTCAGTTATTGTACTAATGCAGAATATAAGAAAATCATTATATTTCACTTTTTTCGACGGCTTTGTGGCACCTGAAGATATAATTTCGCAGGACTAATATTTATGCACAGTCATTATCTATAGCACCCACATATTTTCCGCACTAGCCATATTTGAATTTCGAAAAAACGTTTAAAAACCTCATTTTCGATCCGCCCTAACGTATAATAATGCTTATTTGCTGTGATTTCATTACATTCTCTCAGTTGTCTAGCATGATCGTGCAGTTTTACGAGAGAAGACCGATCTTGCGAGCAATGATTTAAATATTTCATATCCGTTACATTTTGTAAAGAGTAAATTTTATGTTATATTGTTTCCTATTAATATATTACGATACAATTAAAAGGTATTTAAAAAGAACTTCTGACGTAGTTCTTCAGAAAACTAATATTTAGTTTCCATCCTCTTAAAAAAAGTAAGTACTGTACAGAGTTTAAGCTAAAATAATACTCTTGTCTGTTGAAAAATAGAGATTTCTCTATAATTCCAAATTCAAAAGTTTTCAAGTGTTTTTCAGAGTATTTAAACTGAAAATGCTGATGTCATTCATACACACAAATTCTTTAGTTTTTCATTCTATGCAATGAACTTCAGCGTTTTTCTTTTACGACGCCTCCTTAAGCAACGTCGGAAATGAACTTTCATAAATTTAAATACTATACCTATAACAAACATCTTATTTAATTTCCTTTGACTTAGATCGCATCACTAGCTGATATACGATTCAATAATTTAAATAAACATTATTCAAGAAGCAGTATTACGCCATTTTTAATTTACACCAGTACCATTTTCTGTACGAAAGATTACATTTACAAATAATGAATCAAATATCTCTATAAAAAAAATGTACAGACTGTGTAGAGCGAGCCAATGATGCCAAACTGCGCCAAACTGAAGCTTGTTCAAATCCTACATAACTGTTCTCTGAGAACAACGTTATAAAACATAAACGCTATTCCAAACTTTCCAAATTTGATTCAATAAATTCACAAAACAACATAATTATTTTGTACAAAATCTTCTTTTAATTAAGTTTAAAAACTTTTTAATTTTCAATTTATTTTCATTCAAAAAAGAACTTAAAAAATATTCCAATTAAAGTTATTAAAATCTCGTCAAAAAGTTTTCTATAAGAGCTGTAAGTGTAGAAAGCTAAAAAGCATATACATAAAAGCTGTAACTTATAAAGAAGATAAAACTCTCTCTCTCTCTCTCTCTCTCTCTCTCTCTCTCTCTCTCTCTCTCTCTCTCTCTCTCTCTCTCTCTCTCTCGTTTTGGTAGCTGCGACACGTTTGGGACTGTCCGGCCCTGGGGAGACCTTTGGTCGGTGCGGCAGCAGCGAGAGGTGTAGTCTTCTGGAAGGGATGAACGTCACTTGCAAATAGGTGGATGCGTCTACGCGCGGGAATTCACCCCCCCCTCCTTTTTTATATACTGGTCAGAACGTTTTTGATAGTTTTCATTGCTAGAACGCTTTATCTTATTCAGTGTATTCAGAGTTCGAAAAAAAAAAAAGTTACAATGACTGGACCGCAGAAACTGAAGGCTGAATGTGCGAGGTGTGAAGTAAACCAGTGGGTGACGAACTTCAAAGAAGCCTGCTTCGAGATCAACCACTCCAGCATGTGCCGCTTTTGCGAACTCATGCGGTTTTACGAGAAGCTAGAGGAGAGGGTCCGGCGGCTCGAGTCGTCCAGACCGGCTGTTGGAGGTGCGGCGGTCACTGACGCGCTGCCCCTCCACCCCGGAGCTCATTGATAGGATAGCTGCCATGGAAAGGCGGTCCAGCGATGGACTGGACAGAGCTCGGGACCGCGGAGAAAGGGTAGAGGTGCAACCGGGGGCCAGGGTACAAAATCAGTGTGAGGAATCGCCAGCGACCCACGTGGAATGCACGGAACCGCGGCGCAAGGTGGAGGGCGTAAAGAAGGGGCCGATAGAGAAGGGTGGGAAGGGGCCGATAAAGAAAAAGGGTGGGAAGGGGCCTACTGATGGCCCAAAGAAACCGAAGGATGTAGCTGCCGGTCGGGTGGGTCGGGTGGTGTAAGTGCGTCTATGGGTGGCGACGGGTATCGAAAGGTCTCGGGCAAGAAGGCTGCGAAGCCGAAGCCTGAGACCCCAGTTGCCCCTGTCAGGACCTCCAACCGCTTTAGTCTCCTGTGCTCGAAGGAGGAAGACACCGTTTTGATTGGGGACTCGCAGATCAGGGGCCAGGAGAAGTACTTTGCTTCTGCAAACCGGGACGGGAGGAAGGTAAGGTGCTTACCTGGGCGGGGAACGGCGCACTTAAGGAAGGAGGTAGAGAAGCTGCGCGTGGCTAGTCGGAGGACTGCGATCGTTGTCCACGCTGGTGGCAACGACCTGTTCCTCAAAGGCGGTAGGGTAGGTCTTACAGAAGGGATCATCACCGAGATCATGTCTCTTGCGGATGATCTAAAACTGAAGACAGACAGGGGAATGTTGATGGGTATTTTACCGCGGATGAATGCCAGTGACCACGCGCTCAGTAAGGTCATTGGCATCAACGAGAGGGTGCAAGACTTGTGCGTCCCGCTGGGCGTGAGGTTTATTGACCCGTTCGACGCATTTTCGGGTAGGTGGGACCTTTACCAGAGGGATGGTGTCCACCTCAATGACAAGGGTAAAGGTGTGCTAGGCGCGCTGCTCGACCGGCACCTATACAGAATGGTGAGGTCGAGCCCGGGGAGATGACGGGCCCCCACCGGGAGAGATGATGTTGAGCCGGTGGCGGACGTACCTTCAACTGAAGGGTGCGTCCAGGTACAGGTGGGTGACCCTCCTTCCACGTTGGAGGGGGCTCAGGCTCCTGCGGAAGTTGCCCCCTCGTTGGTGAGGGGCTCTTCAACTCCCGACAGCCCTGGCTGTTCGGGAAACGGGTCGTGCTAGGGGGCGGTCAGAATAGGGAAGGCTCCCTCCGTGCAATGCTTTTTAATGCTAGGTCGATTAGGAATAAGTTTTGCGAGCTACGGGCGCTCTTAGCATCAGAATACCAGGATATCGTTGCTATCACCGAGTCCTGGATTCATACTGATCGTAGGGACTACGTTGGGGAGTTCGAAATTCCCGGGTATAGAATGTTTCGCAAAGACCGCACCCGTGGGGAGGGGGGTACTAATATACGTGAGGGACACGTTGAGTCCGGTTGACTGCCAGTTCCGGTCGGAACGGGAGCTGCTTGGCGTCGATCTGAACGTGGGAGGGACGAACTATAGGTTAATCTTGGTGTACAGACCTCCGCATCTCCTCCTCGAGGAGGATACAGCCCTGTACACCGAACTCAGTAGCCTGCTAGGGGATAGGGTGTGTGTAGTTTTAGGAGACTTCAACTGTGCGGCATAAAGTGAGAAGACAGGACTGCTGATGCTGAAGGGAGGAAGCTAGTTGACTTTGCTGATGAGAACTTCCTCACTCAGTGGGTCAATGAGCCTACACGAGGCGAAAGCGTTCTAGACTTAGTATTCACGACCGAAGACAACCTCGTCACTGGCCTCACCGTTGACGAATCGTTGGGCGGGAGTGATCACGGTCTGATTAGGTTCCGTGTCTGCGTCCCTCGGGTGAAGCGTAGTAACTCGAGAGGCAGTAAGCTCGATCTACGGCGGGCGGACTTTGTTAGCCTCCGGGATAGCGTAGGTGAGATGGGGTTAGAGGTTGGCTGCGATGTTGAGGGATTGTGCAGTGCATTCCGGGACGAGTTTATGGTGCTGCAGTCTGCTGCCATACCCTCAAAACCGGTCACCCCTGCTTCAACGCAGCCTAAGTAGTTCAGTCGTGACATCGCTTCGGCTATCCGAAATAGGAAAGTAGCGTATAGGAGGGCGAAGGCCAATCGTTCCCATGAGAACACTGAAGCGTATGTCCGCCTGTGTAGGGAAGTGAAGGCGAAGGTTAGGCTAGCGAAACGTAACGAAGAACTACGGGTGCAAGCCTCTGCAAGGGGAACCCTAAGGAGTTCTTTAGTTATGTTAATAGTAGAAAGCCCATTACAAGCATGAGAGGTCCGTTAAAGGACCGACGCGGCGTTCTGCGGACCTCCGACGCGGACATCGCTAATGTGCTTAATGAGTACTTTGCGGGAGTGTTCACCAGGGAGGACACCCGCGTCATTCCCGAACCAGGCGTCAGGCATAAAGGTGCTGTCCTGGATAGTGTTCGATGTACCGCGACAGTCGTTGCCGATAGAATAGACAAACTGAGCGCGTTTAAGGCTCCTGGGCCAGACCAGTTTTCCCCAGAGTGTTGCTGGAGGTGCGCGACCAGGTGGCTCCCCACCTGGCTACAGTCTTCAACAAATCGTTGGAGACGGGCCAGGTTCCTGGTGACTGGAGGGAAGCCAATGTGACCCCTATCTTTAAGAAAGGAGATCACGAAAGTCCAGGGAACTATCGTCCCATTAGTCTCACTTCAGTTGTAGGTAAATTATTAGAGGAGATAATAGCGGATAGGATCGTTAACCATTTGGATTCGTAGAAGCTGCTTGGGGACTCCCAACATGGGTTTAGACGGCATAGGTCGTGTCTCACCAACTTGTTCGAGTTTTTTCACGTCATGTTGAGTGAGTATGATAAGAGTAGGACGATTGATATACTTTATCTCGACTTTCAGAAAGCCTTTGATAAGGTACCTCACCGCCGGCTAATGGCCAAAGTGCGCGCGCTGGGTATTGGTGGGGAAGTAGGTAGGTGGATTGAAAACTGGCTGAAAAATAGGCGGCAGAGGGTTGTAATTAAAGGGGCTAGTTCGGGTTGGCCTCGGTCACTAGCGGAGTTCCTCAGGGTTCCGTTTTGGGGCCGCTGTTGTTTATCATTTACATAAATGATATCGACGGTGGCATCGTCAGTAGGATCGCCAAATTTGCTGATGACACAAAGCTTCGGGCCAATGTTGGGACGCCCGAGGCGATAGAGCAACTGCGTGCGGACCTAGGTAGGTTAGGAGAGTGGTCCGAAAAATGACAAATACCGTTTAACTTGGGTAAGTGCAAGGTGATGCACATTGGTTACGCCAATCCCAAGTCGGACTACTCATTTTTGGGGAGTAATATCGAGACCACTGATTTGGAAAAGGACTTGGGTGTGCTAGTTAGCAGCGACCTTAAGTTTACGAAACAGTGCGTAGAGGTGGAAAAGAAAGCCTAGAAGCTGTTGGGTTATATCAGGAGGCAATTTCAGTTTCGGAACAAGGAGTTTGTGCTCTCTCTGTACAATTCCCTCATTCGGCCGCACCTGGAGTATGCTGTGCAGTTCTGGTCGCCCACCCTCAGGAAAGATATTATTGAGAGGCTGGAGCGAGTGCAGGCGAGAGCCACAAAGTTAATCCCTCTCGTTAGGCATATGGGCTACAATCGACGGTTACGCGCCCTGAACTTGTTTTCGCTGGAAACTCGGAGGCTGCGCGGTCAACTCATCGAGGTTTTCAAGTTCTTACGCGGGTTCAACGATGTCGATTTTAGAAGCATGTTTAGTTTAAATGATAACCCAACTCGCAACAAAGGTTGGAAGTTGGATTTGAAACGGTTTAGGACTAGTGTGTGTGGGAATTACTTTACCTATAAGATCTGTGACACTGGAACAGGTTACTTTCAGAAGTTGTGAACAGTTCCTCTGTGGATCATTTCAGGAAAGGTTAGACCAAATCCTGCACACTATTTGAGGGTTGTAGAAAATTTTCTCTGGCACCTGTTGCCATTGGTACCTCCTCGGTATGGGCCGCAAGGCCTTTTGACGTACTTCTTTTCCTTGTAACTCCTTGTAACTTTCTCTTTATATATATAAAGAACGACATTAATTCGTAACGTTCGTTGGTATGGCGACGCTCACTTTTTCCAGTGAAAACTATAATATTAAGTTTTATAACCAATTACTGTACAGTGATGCTTCTCGGAAAATTTAATTAACGATGTATCGGAAGTTTGGACCGTAACGTTTATATATATATATATATATATATATATATATATATATATTATAATATATATATGGGGGGGGTGCAATTTAGGGTGGTCCAAAAAATAAAATTTTGTAATTTTTTACCTCCACATGGCTGTTCCTCTTCCTATATCTATCAAACATCTCCATGCCAAATTTGAGCCTAATTGAATGATATTTACTGGTTGCTATGAATTTAATTTTACTACTCATTTTCTAGTAGATTGATCTTCTGGGTTAAAAAATGAAAAAACAAGGGCAAATACTAGTTTATTTGTTTGAAAACAGATTAAATCTCGAAGAAAACGGCTTATTTTTTTTAGAAGGCAGAATAACTCTTAAAGAAAACAGATTAATTTTTAAAGAACAAAAATGACATGTTTGATAGAAAATTACATTTATCATTCGTTTATAATATGCATCATTACTTAGATTAACGCTTCATCACTGACTCCTTCGAAGACGATGAGTAGTCTTGGCGGTGTTTTGCTACTAATCGGAGGATGAATTGTTTTTGTTCTTCATCCTTTCTTCAAAGATGTATTATATGCCTTGATAAGGGCGATATCCCTCTCCGCCGAATCATTGACAACTTTTAGGTTGATCGCTATGCGTCGAAACTCTTGAAAGCAATCATCCTCCGTCCAGGAATTGAGATCGGTCCTCAGGAAGGTATCCTCCGCTGCCTTCCTTCCTTCTTTCTTTAACAGATTGAAGATTCCCAGGGTCTGTTTGGTGACCATTTCATACAAATTCAAATCTTCAATGTTTCCTTCAAGCTTCAATCGAAGAGTAACAGTGGTATTCTCGTTACGTTGGAGGTTTACGACCATCTTCCGTTTGGTCTCGGCATCGACTCTAGGATCGAAGAATGCAAGACCGATGAGATGCTCTCCAAGATACCACAGGTGATGTTGAAGAGCTGTGGATGCTGCTTTGGAAATGGTCTGATTTGGGTACTTTTGCAAGATTTTAAGAACAGAATATCGTTGAAAGGAGCGTTGATTCCGACGGGGCCTCGTTCCAAAACGTGCGTAGACCAAGGTGATAAACAGAGAGAGCTCGGTGATATTCTCCGTCTCACGTGCTGTCAGCTGTAGTTGATGCTTGAACAGATAAATTTTGAGGACGTAGATGGTCTTTGCCATCCAGCGTGCATGGTGAGTTGGTCCTGGAGCGCGAACCTTGACTTCTTTCTCATCACGGCACCCGAGGAAGGTGAGGCGGAGTCGTAGCAATTCCTCGTAGTCATCACGCGATTGTTTAGACTCCAGTGCCTTTGTGAAGTACTGGATCATTTCCTCTCGAAGGTGGAACATCTTTGGATCTCTGAATAGGTTGTTTGAAGCCTTCATGAAGGAATCCTTCTGAAGTGATGGCCATTTCTTCTGAAAACGTTTAAAGAGAGTCATTTCCGGGCCACCTGTGGGTCCAAGAAGTGCGTTGCAGGTGTTTGATAAGACGACTTCAAGGATAAGATGTCGACAAGCGATGCAGACAAGTTCCCTTCCTACTGCTTTTTCAATCATGGTACAGGCTCCCCCGTGAAGGCCAGTATTAGACGCAGTTGTGTCAAATACGAGACTTTGAATCTCACCGCGAAGATTCCAGTCATCAATCGTCGAAATGCAAGCCTTGGCCTGTTTTTCTCCTGTAGCTCGTTGTATTTTTGGCACGGCTAGGAGTTTTTCCATCCCATTTCCCGTAACGATTACCGCGGTTCGTTCGGCTGTTTCCCTTGCGCCGCCGATGTCGGGAAGTAGTTTCCCATCCCAGTGAAGAAGAAGGGGTCCTTCGACAGAAAATGAAGCCTGATCCACTTTGGCTGCTGCCTACCTTGCTTGCCTTCTTGAACGACGGATGGAGCTGCGTGAAAGAGTCATTGTAGAAATATCATAGCCCAGGGCTTGAGCGACTGATCCAGCAACGAAGACTACTCCTCGATCGGGAAGGTTGACGCGATCAAGAGCAGCAATCATATCTGGTGATGTAAAGATATTGTTTCATTTCGGAGGATGAGAGTGTACATCTGCTCTTCCGGTCGAAGTCGACGGACGATAATCATCGTCTTCAGCGTTGAATTTTTCAGAGGATGAAGTGGATGTGCTGGATGATGGAAGAGCAGCCGCTCCAGCCTGGAATGCAGCCTCTCTTTCTTTGTACCTTAGAGCTTTGTCAGCATCTTTCTCCTGTCGACATCTCTTGCGGTATTCCTTGGCAAAATTAATCTTGTCAGGGCCTGCCATACTGCAGGAAAAGACGTCTTCTCGTTGCATCATCAGGAATTGGCGGTCTTCTTCATTCTCTATCACCTTCAAGGCGTTCTTCGAGGCAACGTCGAAAAGCTCTGAGAGAGTCTCTTGGAACATGCTCTCTTTCACTCTGCAGCTTTGTAGCTGAGTCTTGCGGTTTTTCTTCAACGCAAGGAACTCTTCGTACAGCTTTGACAGCTTCCTAACGCAGGAATCGACTCACTGTGTAGGAATCCTTGCTCTCTGCCATACTTGCAGGGCCTCTTTGAGGGCCAAGTTATAGCTCTCTTTCAAGGTCTTGGACTGTTCATGGTGGTGAAACTGAACCAAACGAAGCACATCACCACATGTGGGTAGCCTTGCAGTTGATAACTCGTTGCTGGGCTTTCCTAGAACCAACGTTTCTACAGATGAACGAGTACTTCTAGCCATAACCTGAAAAATGAGAGAAAATAATGCATTAACCGTTTAGCACCAAAGCACAATTATATAAGTGTTAAAGTAAAAAATTGCAAAGTCGAAATAAACAAAGTAAAAAAATTGGTTACAATGGTTAGTGGTTGATGAGTAGGAAGATAGCCAAATTTTAAAAAATATATTTAAGAATAAGTAAATAATAAACTTCAAGAGACATAAGATATATATCTTACAATTTTAATCATTTAATTTAATAGCAATATCCTTACTGGTTATAAATTTGCATATAAAGAACATAATTATATATATACAGGGTGTCCCGTAAGTCTGGACCCATAGGGGAAAAATAATAAAATTACAAAATAGTCCAAAAATTTATTTATAATATATTTTTTATTATTTTTATTATTATTTTTATTATTTTTTATTATGATCTTACTCCGCTGGAGTTTTATTTGTGGGGCCACTTGAAAGCCAAAGTGTACGAGGTCAAACTTCAGAACATTTTCCACCTTAAAGCACGCATTGTGGAGGCGTGTCAAGAAATTTCTGCGACTGTGATTCAGAAAGTGCTGTCGCAGTGGAGATTACGTCTTCAACTATGTGTGCGACACAACGGCGGACACTTTGAACAGATTATGTAATAAATTTTTGGACTATTTTGTAATTTTATTATTTTTCCCTATGGGTCCAGACTTACGGGACACCCTGTATATATATATATATATATATATATATATATATATACTTAATAAATATAATACATATGAATTAATACTTAATATATATGAATTAATAATCATATATATGAATTAATAATTAATATATATGAATTAATACTTACATGAGGTACTATTCCTAAGCTCTTGAAGTTTAAACGAACTTAAAACCGTCCTCCAACAAGTTTAAACTTCAAATGATGCATGAGTAAATGATTTGTCTGATTCACAAATAGCATTATACAAGAAATCGAACAATTGCATCATCCTCTGAAAGGTGGGCGGAGCCAGTCAATGTGGCGTGACTGCCGCGTCCTCTAAAAATGAAGCGGGTAGAAAATAATTAGCTAATTAATTAATTGAAAATGTGAAAATCATAGCGACCTCTTATTATGTACTGAATCGAAAAATATTTTGCACAAACTCACTTCACATCTAAAGGAATAAGAGCAGCCATGTGGAGAGCATTTCCAACTATTTTGAAATTTTAGCCCAAATTTCAAAATTTGGGCATGTGGCCTAGTTTTTAAGACCATATATAACAATTCTAAAATATGTTTTATAAAAATATTGATTCAGATGTTTGATTACCACCAGTTTGCCATTTTGTAGAGAAACAATTTGATAATTTTTTTTTACACCGAGCGTACATTTGCACAAAGAAAAAAATTGGCAAATTCAAAATTTCAAAAATACCAACTTTGCTATTGGTCGTGAAGAAATAGGTTTAAACACGCCTTTCCCTTGTTTATGATTCGTTACCAAATACATTGGTTTTTCAAGTCAAGCTTCTTTCTATAAAAATATAAAAAAACGCAACTAAATATGGAAAAAGTAAAAAGTAATTACTCTATCTCCCACTCTTAGGGTGGGGAGGGGTTATGTATTGCATCACCAAAATAAAGCTACACATATGCACTAACCTTCTGAATAAATAAACCTTTGCTTAATTCATATGCTATAAAGCAACGTTTTGTTTCTCAACACCCATCTTGAACCCTAATCCCAACTCCAACTTCCCTCCACAAGTGAAAACTTCGTAGCCAATGTCGTAACAACGCTTCCCCGTTGATCATCGAAGTTAAACGACATTGGGTCGGATATTAATTGGATGGGAGACCGTCCGCTGCGTCCAGACTATGTAGCGACCCGTGGTTCGGATTCCACGTAAAGCTGTAGGTCCCCTCCGTCATATGACCTTAGATGTTGCGAAGGAGGTTAAACAAAACCAATAATTAATGAATTAATTAAATGAAAACTTCCCAGACAGATCAGTGCATGTATTATCTAAATTGTTTATGGAGTTATACAAATATTCTTTAGAGCAGAACATTCATCATATTATCAGTAGCCGTTCTTATGCTTTTCAATATTAAAATTCAAGCGTGATGAAATGCAAGTTTATGTAGACGATGTTTTAGTAATCAAAAGTTTGTATTTCTTTATACTCTCGGTTGCTGCAACCATTGAAAAGAAACACAAGGATTACGTAAAATGTTTAACTATTATTGGTGATATAGTGAAATGGCTGTAATACAATGGTAATATAACAAGAGAAAATTATTGAAACTAAAACATGCTAAAACAGTGGTGGCACATAAAAATATTTATATATATATATATATATATATATATATATATATATATATATATATATATACTTCAACAAAACCCGATGTAACCTGATATAAATTTTTTTTTTTTCCCGTTCTCTTGTTGTTGAGAAGTGTAGAGGCATAAAACTTAAAAAGGTTTCGGGAAAATGCGAAATATTTCAATATGTACATTTCCAATCGATTTGGCCACTCTTTGAAAATAAATGTAGTTATTGAAATTAAGAAACAGCGCTAAGAAATGAGACCCCCCAAATGGGATTAGGAATAAAAATGAGTGGGAAGTAATCTATGATCAGACTTCTGTACCAAATAAAAGAGCTGCAAATATTGCTATTTTGGGTTTCAATGACACTCTCGTTATTAGTTTAGAATTTTAATTTTAATTTTAATTTTAATTTAGTAAAAAAAATTATTGAATAAAAATACGATTTTTTAGCGTTGTTCCTTAACTTCGATGATTACTTCCCACTCACTTTATTCTTATTCCCATTTGCGGTCCGTAAATGAGAATGTACAAAGCGAAAAATCCAAATCTGAGAAAAGAGTTTTTTGATTTGAAAAAGAATGCCACCCCCATTCATTTACATCCGCGGTAAAGTCGCGAAATGAATGGCTAATATTTCCTAACCTAACTGAACTTATCCTAACTTAATCTAACTTAACCTAATCTGGTCTAAAGTGGGAAGGCCGTGGATGAGAATGTCCTTAAGTGGGAATAGATCGATTTAAGAATTGCTTCCTCTGGGAGTCTCGCTCGCGGATTTCTCTTTCTTGGGCGGTGAATGAAATGATGGGAATAACATTGAGTGAGATGCTACCTATTCACACTCATTGAAGTCTTAATAGTGTTTGACCATGTTCCCCTATATTTCTATACCAACAAAACGTCCCTATATAACCCATAAATTATCTTTGTTTTTTAATAAAAGCGAGCGTGCAAAAAAGGATGTATTTATTCAGAAGGTTAAAGTATATTTGTAACTTTATTTCACTGTTACAATACATGGGAAGGTTAAACATAAATTTCAACTAAATATAAAATGTATTCCAAAGGTTCTTGGGTACGATGAAAGGGAGTAACGGCTTTATCCCATTTTATTTTTAACTCTGTATTTTTCTTGTGAAAAGGTTTGCTTTGGAAAGTATTTGGTAACCAATCATAAAACAGCGAAAGCGCGCTAAAGGCTGTTATTACTCGACCAATGGCTTTATTTTTTTAGTGTGTGGAAATTTTTTTGGGAACTATACATATATATGTATGAAATAAACAGTTTACAGTATTAAAAACAATAAAACGTTATTCCATGTATGAAAGACTCGTATCTGGCTTAAATATGCCCGTTTCAAAATATTATTATTTCAGTTAAGAAATCAAAACTCGGATCTTTAATTAAACAGAATAAGTCACATCGAACCCGCTAACACAGTGCCACGCTACTTCTAATAAACTTGGCCAGGTAAACAAGAAAGGAAAGATCGTATAGCCACTTGACCTTTCTCCTGTAATTACCATCTTACCATCGGGGCAGGAAGATTAAGAGTGTATTTATGGCCGAAGTCTGGAAGCCGGATAAGGTTATGATGATAAATAGCGGACTTTAGAAACGATTGTAGGATGAAGGTTAAGCGCTTCGGCTGCACCACCGCTGCTTATGACCCACATTCCAGAAAAATATGGGTTTCATTTCGAAGGACAGAAAAGGAACACTACACTTACACAAGACGAGCTGTACTACATAAGTATTACATAAGTATTATATATAACCATTGGTTAACCTTTGGTTTCCTTCCGCCCGAATTGTTCATTTTGACGAAAGTCAAGGTTTTCACTCCACCTTAGACCTACAGTTTAACGTAGGATCCGAACCACGCCCCACCAGCAGCCCAGCGTCTTAACCACTAGGCAACCCAGGGTACCCATTTATCTACCAACCACTTTCTTTATTGTGTGGAAGGATGAACAGCTGGGTTTTGCTGCGCGCCGGCTGCCGTCACCGGGTCTCGATCCCGGGGACGATGGATTCGTAGTCAGCGACGCTAACCACTACACCACCGAGGCGCATATATATTAAATAATTTAAAAGCGCATACAACAGAGAAATTAATGCGTGTCACACGCATTTGACGAAAATGCAATTTGTAAAGCAATCCTAGTGAGGCATCTGTATGCAGATCTCGCCCAACTTGATCGCTAGGTTTCATCTGTTAACTTTTCAGTTCAAAAGGAAGAAGAGGGAGATGGGGGGGGATTGAATAAGAACTTTCAAATGGTGGCGGTGAAAGGCGTTAAAAAACTGTGCCGTCTCTCCGTCTCTGTTCTGAGAGGAAAGAGATCAGCAATGAAACAATTATTTTGTGAACGCACCTTAGTTTAATTTAATTCAAGGCTAATTAATTAATTGCTATTAATACCTTTGCGTGCACTGTGGTGCTTCATACAGAATTCACACTCATGTCTCCTACTCATGAACAGAGGCTCCACTGACATCATTAAGTGACTGAAAAGTGATGCTTACAATACCTATTATTTTATTAAATATATAGGCCTATATATATATATATGATGAAAATAACCACGAAGGAAAAAGGAAACACAGAATGGTGCTCAAGCGCGTTCGTCTAAGAACACTGAGGATGTCATTAGACGAAAGCGCTTGAGCACCATTCTGTGTTTCCTTTTTCCTTCGTGGTTATTTTCATAATAAATATTATTCACGTGTTACTTTCGTGAAATAATTTTCATATATATATATATATTATATATATATATATATACTTTTAGGGTTTGAACGACGGTTCAGGATCGACTTGCCGTCGACCCCTCAACAACATCCCGCCTCATTTGCCGGATTTGGTGGAAGATAACCCGATTTCACGGAGTACAATTATATCCCGCCGGTAGGTGGGTGGTGCAGCCTCTGCTCTCCCACCTCACGCGCCACCGAACAAAGTATCATTCCATTACAATATAATATACAATTAAATAGTTTATACTCATCACAAGACATGAAGATATGCGAAGCCACAAGCGCACATACGTACTCTGTGAGGCTCGGTGAGACACTGACTGAGGCGTTTTGTGGTGGGCTGGCGGGAGGCGAGCCAAATCACGGCTAACTCAGTGTAGTAATGTCTAATTAAGCATTAAATGTTTTGTGTATAAGAATTTAATAATGTTTAATTAAATGTTTTGTTAATAAGAGTGTAGTAATGTCAAATTAAGAATTAAATGTTTGTTTATAAGAATTTAAGAATGTTTAATTAAATGTTTTGTTATAATAAGAAATTAAAAATATAAAAATACAAGTTAGCATTACTAAAAAGCTGCCCAAGTGGAGGTTGAGAGAGAAAAATGCCCAAGAGCTCCAGTGATCGGACGGCCTTGGGCTTAATAAGATGTTTTTGTGTATTAGGATGTTTCTGTAAATTTAGAATATTCTTTTGTGTCTCTCTCCGACTAAAATGTTAACGTTAATTTCCCCTTCGCATTACCCCGTTTATCTAAAAGTGTTTCGGTATAATAAAAGTCAGTAAAGTGTTAATGAAGTGTATAATTAATCCCCGGTCTTTTCCTCTCCTGATTCAAAGTATAATAGCGCCGGCCACGTCTGCCCATAAATATAAAGAATAGCGAAGCGAGAGTGAAAAGAATGATGAAAGATAAAGAGAAATTGAATAAAGAAAGAGAAAATAGTATAAAAAGGCAAAATAAGAAAGGTTTTAAAGTTTAAATACTATATTTTACTCAGTGTCATGAGCACAGATAAGTGCATAATGTTTACGATTAGTAAATTACCGTTAACACGACTCACGGTTGAATGAATCACGGAAAACCGCGTGAGTAAGGAAAGGTGTGGGAATGGCGCGCGGTTAAGGATAAACTTTAATATCTGGTATGGTATTCAAAATATATTTCTGAAAATTTTTAATTTTTCTCTACTAAGTCTCATTTTTGCAACTCGCTTTCATTTTCTGAGATTAGTTGAACCAAAAAAAGGTAAAACATATAAAACAAAAACTTGAAGTATGCGCCGTATTCCCCACCCTGTGAGGTAATACCGCTTTACGTAAAGGGCGATAACACGCATACTGGATCATCCAAGGAACTTTGCAAAGCCTTTTATTCTCTTGCAATACAAACCCAACCATCAGTAGTTCAACTAAAAACTACTGATGGACATTCAGTCCATCAGACAATGGACTTAATGTCCTGATGGACATTAAACGTCACATCAGACAAAAAATAGATAAAAAACAGAAATTAGAAAAGTAGCGTTGAACTTCAGCTTCATTAAAGGTGCTAATCCTACTGGTGCTGTGCCCTCTGGTCTTCTCAAACTCATCTGAGGGTTCCGTTTCAAAATGAACTCCAATCAGTCTTTTCCGGCTTGCTTGGCCTCCTTCTTGACGTTGTATTTGATGTTATTATTTTTGGTAAGTTCATAAGCCAAATGTTGGTGGTTAACAGGTATCATGCCAGAAAACAAACAGTATTAGCCAATTTAAGAACATGGTCAGCCAGTTTTTGCTCTTGTGTCTTGGTAAATATCGACTTTCGCTCCAACTTCGCAGCATCAAAACTCCCACCTTTCAATTTGTTGGGTAGAGTTGACTCAGGAATACTAAAAGCCCTCCCGACTTCACGTACAGTAGGGCGGATCGAAAACGAGGTTTTTAAACTTGTTTTCGAAATTCAAATATGGCTAGTGCGGACAATATGTGGGTGCTATAGATAATGACTGTGCATAAATATTAGTCCTGCGAAATTATATTTTCAGGTGCCACAAAGCCGTCGAAAAAAGTGAAATATAATGATTTTCTTATATTCTGCATTAGTACAATAACTGAAACTTACTTGTTATTATTATATATTAAGTGTTCCAATTACCAAAATAGTTACTGAATTACGCAGCTCTTAGTTTATTTAGATCAATGTTCTTTTGATTAATGATCTAAATAATCCAGAACTCACCACGAGGAGGTGGCTGCGTGTCGAGCTCCACCCATGCCCTCCCAACCACCCATCCTTGCGCATGTTTTTTTCTATTAACGTTTTATTTAAACTTTATATTCAGCTTTACTTTCGAATGATGGCATTTTTTTACGTGACTGAAGTGTTGATCTTATGAAGCTATCTCGCGCGTTCAATCCAAATACTTTTGATGATGCTTCAGTCACTAATTTTACCATTCTTTCTACTACTTGTGTATGACAAGGGAATTTCTCGAATGGAGGGGTACTCTTGTTTTCTATGAATTCTTCAATCTCATTTTCTGTCAGGTGTCTTGTCACAGGTGGTTCAGTGACAATGCATTTTTGCCAATTAATTAAATCAGTATAATCAGTAGCTTCAAATTGAATAACAGGTACTGTGAAACGCCTCACAACTTTTTCCTTGTTTGTTTGCCTTGCTTTCTTTATTCGCCTCCACGCTAATTCTCTTATGGCGCTGCGGTCATCATGAATCATTGATGCTAGAATATTTTCTGGATTTGCAAAAATGCATTTCTTTGTATGACAGGATTTACAATATCCTTTACTTCGTCATTCAGTGTTCTTGTTAGTTCAATAGTTTTGAAAACATGTTTTGAGCCATTGACAAAAGACGTACTTTGCTTAATAGAAAACCACATTGGGATGTAGACCTTCATTATAAAAGAAGCAATGTTCATGAGGTTCTCAGATGGACTTACAGTTGAAACGTATAGACGAAGCAAACGATTTGCTGTAGTCAGCCATCGTGAATGTGCCATTTTGCCTGGACTACGATGAGCAAGATCTGGAGAGCAATATCCCTTTGTTATGGCCTGATGAATATCAATTAGATATGTTTGGTCGGTGCTAAGATCTTCACAGTCTACAGTTGGTTCCTCAGCATCAATCCTTTCAAACTCGACAATAGGAAGACTCTCACAGTTCTCTAATTCCCTGCCAATAGGACCGGTGAATCCGCGGGGGCCAGATGTTTTTCCATCCAGCTTTGCAACTAAATGGCGTAATGGCAATTCATTGGCATGGAGCTGGCACACTAAATGTTGAACTGGCTTCTTCAGCTTCAATTCTATAAGCCTTATAACGCCTCCCTTTTCTCCAGTGTTGATTGCTGCACCATCGCATCCAATGGCAACAAGGTTTTCCAGGTTCATGTCATTATTTCCAATATACTCAAACATTCCTTTACATATTTCTTCAGCTGATCCAGAATTCACAGAATAATGGCCCAAATAATCTGAACCAGGTTCTCTCACTAAAGTGATATCTTCCTGTTACCTTCTTCTGATATACTTTGGACTCTTTTTTTTCTTGGAAGAGTGTAGAATCTTTTCGACCATCAAAATAGATTCCTCTGATTGGGACCTGATTTTGATCTTTCATAATTTCTGATCTCTTCTTTTGTCTTTCTCTTCTGATTTTACTCCTATCCACTACTTCAGATGTATTGTCAATAGAAACTTCTCCAATATCTTGCAATACTGCACTAACAATGAATGCTGCAGCTCGATCTGAAACTGCAGTCCTGTCACAAGCAGAAGCCACTGAAGGTAGATTTGTAGTTTTTCCTTTTCTTGAATAATTGTTCTTCAGGTTGTTCGAGCTTTCTCTTCGAGCTAACTGGCTCTGGAAATGTATCGTCTGATATTTCGCCAGATTCACTTTCACTATTTGATGTCGATGATGATAATTCAACATTTGTATCCTGCAATTTCTCCTGTGAAGATTCTTTGGTGAGCCTCACAGCTTCTTTTTGCTTTCTTAGCAACGTAGATGCTTTTTTCTTTGAGAGTGTAATATCTACTCTATCAATAAACAGTTTTCTTTCACTCCTTTGATCTAAGAGGAACGTCACTTCTTCCTTTGGAACCGTTTTTTCTTTGGGACAAGAACATTGTGTTAGTACTTTGCACTTGCACGCTGCAATGTCAAAAAGTTTCGTGTGTGCTTCTTTTTTGAACATATCAATCTTTGCTTTGTAAGCTTCAGAATTTTTTCTGCTTTGGTATGGCTTCATAATGACACGATACTTTTCGTGGTAGCTTCTGAACATTGTTTCAATTCGCCTGTCTGACAGAATTGGGACGGAAGCACTTTCCCAAATTGTTTTCAATTTATCAACAACTTGTTCTAATATTTGAGATATTGAAGGATCTTTATTAGTATTCTGTTTCAAATCGTTTCTTACAAACAAGTAATATTTAAAAACTCCTTCGTATGTAGGAAGATTCCTGTGCCACAAATCTTCCCCCATACCAAACATGGGGCACTCAGTTGAGGCCCTGGTTGATTTTGCACAAACTCGAGACATTTTGAAAGTATACAAATCTGAAAAAGAAAGAGCTAATATCAATTATACGTTAATTTCAGTTAATAGTACATGGCAAACTTAGGGCAACACAATACAGAAATGCAAAATATATAAGAAATATAGTTTAGACTATATGAGTAACGTCAACAACAGAACACCCACCTGCTACGAGAGCGACAGCTACACTGAACCGAGGTACTCACGTGACAGCTGAGTGAGCTGACTATAGAAAACTGTTTTTAGAGAATAGAAACTTTTTTTAAAGGTTGACTGAGCTATTTTTATACAAGTGTGAATAAATTCTTGTCTATTGTGCATCGTGGACTCTTCTGTAATTATTGGTTAAAATCTGCTTTTTTCAATTTTTTTCAATATTGAAGGTCATTGTGGCACCTGAAGATATTAATGTTATGATTTTAAATTTATACCAGCTTATTTCCTCACTACACCACACATTTTCCACACTAGCCAATTTGAAAATTCGAAAAATTAGTTTTTCACTCCGCCCTAACGTACAGGTCGCCCTGTTTCAATGGCGCGTATAGCTGTCTGTAGCTGCTCCACCAACCAGCTAGCCTTGCTGGGTTTTCTTGTGTATTTTCTCGGCAACTGTAAGAAAAAATAATAAATAAAATATTGTCGGGGAATACCGCGCAGTTGGCGTGGGTAATTCTGCGCAATGTCCAGCTGCGCGGTATTCCCCCAAACCACATGGACTCCGTTCATCGGACATCAGAAAATAAAACAATCAGTAAACTAAATCTATTTATGCATAAAATAATCTTCAGGCACTACAATATAAAACGCTGTGAAGCAAAACATAAAATCAACAGACCAGTGTGCTCACCTATTACCATAAGTACTCGCAAATGTTAGATAAAAATGGATGAAAATCTTTGTCGTGCTCTCTCTAACACACAAACAAACGAAATGGCGCCAATCACAGCCTTCAACATTTTCATTTATGAGGGTAGGTGGCAGCACCCATCACGGTCTGAGTCACGCTGCCTAGTATCGAAAAACACATGTGTGTGGAATTACCGCCATTCCCCCCCCCCCCCCCCCTTCTTCCTCTAATATATATGGATGAGAAAGAATGCCAAGTCAGTGGTAAGAAGAAGTACAAGGAGAGTAGACGAAGACTTGGGAAGGAACGCTAAATCCTGTTCGCTGTGTCTACTTTAATTAAAATTACTCCAAATGTAGGGTGTTTAAAAGAGTACATTTAGTAGGTTGAAGGTATATGAAAAGTAATATAAAAAGTTTTGTTTACTTCCTAAAGGGTATTTTCAGTATTTTTGTAAATTTCAGAGGACCTTTCTTGTCCAGAAGAGAATCGCTTGATCTACTTTCAATCTACTTTTGATCTACTGACAAATTACGATTCAAATACTTTATAGTTTGTAGTGTATTTATTGATTCAATTAATTTGTTATTATTTATTGACTTTTATAATAAAATTTAAAAAAAAATTGGAAAAAACAAAGGTATCTACTTTTGTCAACCCTCTGTATGTTAATATGAAATATTTCTCCAACGGATGAGGCTGTTGCGATTGTGACATACATTTAAAAGACGTAAAAAAATGCCATTTTGTTAAGGATTTTTTGCTCATTAGAGCCTCTTTTTGTAATTAAATAATGCAGGATATTGTAGAGGGCCGATAATTCCCTACGAAACACTTATGGCTCATTATAACTTGTTGGTTTGCCCCTTATCAACGAATCAGAGATGCGCTTTCTAGAATATTTGGAGTTGGATAAATCTTATATTAAACATTGATAATAATAATAATAATAATAATAATAATAATAATAATAATAATAATATACTGTATTAGAAAAATAACCCAGATTACTAATGAATTAAAATTGCTTGATGTTATTCGTATATTAAATTCTTAGAAGCTATAAAAACTTACTGTTCGCCATTCCTGTAGGCTAGCAACAGTAAAAATGTGTTTATGAAACCAATTTCTCCTAATTTTCATTCGGCATTTGCATTTTTAGGAGGGAAATTTTAATAAAATTTTAATTCCGAGGCTAAATTCCTTTCGAATCCTTAACGAAGAGTAAACACAGAAAAAGTATAAAAGGAACCAAAAAAAAGTCATCAGTATTTAGCTGAAGAACTTATATATATATATATATTTTTACACTTTTAAAACTTAAAAAAAATACCTTCGGTATTTCTATAGGTTTTTATTTGATAATAAAAGTCAATAAATAGTAACCGTTTTATTGAATGAATATATTTAGAATCGTGTTGCTTTCCCCTTTGCTTTATTTAAAGCTGACACACACACACGTTCTGGCATTCGATTGATGAGCTTTGCCATTTGTTCTTGACAATCATTGTGGTGTCTATTTACTTTTGTCAACCATATATATATATATATATATACAGGGTGGGCCGTAAGTTTCCATACATAGGAAAAATAAACATTTTTTTATGGACAACCATTTTTATTTATATAATATGCTCTACATGGTTGCCATTGTTTTGAAAACACATTTCAATACGTGTTCCCCACTGTTGATGAACACGCATTAGCACAGTTGACGTTATGCTTGTAATGGCGTTGGTGATACGTTCCTTTAGATGATTTATGTCTCGTATCTTTTCCTGATACACCATGGCCTTCAAGTGCCCCCAAAGATAGAAATCAAGGGGGGTGAGATCTGGGGATCTGGGAGGCCACTCCACAGGACCACGCCGACCAATCCAAGCATCCGGAAACTGCTGCTGATCCAAATACCGACGCACGTGAAGACCATAATGAGGTGGAGCTCCATCTTGCTGGAAGTAAACTGGGAAGTTACCTTCCTCGTTTAGCAGGGATGGGAAAATCTCTTCTTGCAACATGTTAAGATACCTTTCGGCATTAAGATTTCCACTGACAAAAATTGGTCCAATAATTCTGTCACCCCATATCCCGGCCCACACCATCACTTTACCGGCACCTTGCATCTTCGTCGGACTCAGCCAGTTAGGGTTAGCATTACTCCAATAACGTATGTTTTGCCGATTAACCTCTCCATTGACGTAAAAATTTGCTTCATCAGTAAACAAGATCTTACGTCAAACGCATATTCTTAGGGTATCTGAAACATAAAAACAAACGTTTAATTTTTCCTATGTATGGAAACTTACGGCCCACCCTGTATATATATATAAAATAAACATTACTGATCTTGCATAAACATATATCTGATACAACGTGTCATGAATGTTAAAATGTCTCAGCCTTGC
This sequence comes from Bathynomus jamesi, assembly GCA_023014485.1. NCBI lineage: Eukaryota > Metazoa > Arthropoda > Malacostraca > Isopoda > Cirolanidae > Bathynomus > Bathynomus jamesi. The sequence goes on along the minus strand of JAJOZX010008228.1, from coordinate 38,433 downwards.
TATCTGCACATTTGTGCAAACGATAAAGTGTAACATATCCTTCCCAAATCGGACACGATTTCCTGACCATAATTCATAACCTCAACACCCGAAAGACAATTGCTTCCTCTGTTGTACGAAACTCCATCATCAGGGGAAGAATTAATTCCTTCACTCATGCCGAGAAAAGACCGATATGCTTGTGGGAACCCAGATATCTGGTTGATTTCATTGCATGGTTGGTAAAGATATAGAAATAAACTTCCAGAGAGGAATAGGTATAGCTATAGGAATAAATTTTCACTGAGGAATACTGTAGGTATAAAAATATTTCTATCCTTTCAAAACAGGGGTTCTTAACCTCTGGGTCGCGACCCAAAATTGGGTCATTAAATTGTCATTTATCATTTATTTATGTTGTTGCTAATCATTTTATCATTATTATTATTTTATTATCTATTACGAGTGAATTGTTTGAAGGCATTGGTCGCCGAGCTAGCCCCGAGACCACAATTTGGATCGCAGCCTAAAAAAGGTTAAGAACCCCTGTTTGAGGATACTATATATGTATAAATATATTTTAATAAAATTTCAAGACCAATTTTGTTTTGTTTTTTCATTTATATTTTATATGTTACGTTTAATTTTGTCGTTAGTCTATTCATAATTTTTTTATATTGTTAAAAGGAATGAGCATTGATTAATCCATCGACCTGATATTTCTATCTGTACAAAACATTAAAATTTAACTAGATTGTTTCAGGTATAAATTTCAGTGTTTGCTTGATATGGAAATTGTATAGCTGTTGACAGTTTCTCATTCTTTTAGTCGTATTTTAGTGTTAAGAACAAGTTGCAGCCACAGTAAACCTTTAAGTTCCCCAAGTTCTTAGTTTGATTAAGATAGGTAACATACCATGAAAGCATGAGTGGTAATAAAGAAACAGTACCACAGTTTGTCTAAGATAATAATAAATTGTCTGAATGTGGCGTACACGAAGTCCAGTCAATCTTTTCGGGGAATTACTTCATTACAAACGCAGCAATGGTGATTCCGCGAATTTATTGACTGGATTTCTCTGTTTATTCGAAACAATCAAGGTTCTGAAGAGTAAAACAAACGTAATTTAAATTTCGTTACTTCTCTCTTTAAATTTAAGTTCAATGTTAAAAAAAACCGTTGATCTTGAATTCCAGTTTTAGTTTTAATTCCTTACAGAAAATACTTTCCGATTTATATAAATTTCAATGTCAATTAAATATTTATCATTAAGTGAATTTACTTTATTCAAAATTAAAAATTTAAAAAACTTTATTCAGAAAAGAATACAAGTGACAGAATTTTACAATTTTTAAATATTTGATATGACATTAATATATTCACAGTACTCTCATCTCAATATGCCTTCGGACTTGGAAGCATGGAGGCTTTTTAGGCAAAATTAATGGCATTTAGTTTGTTTATTTATTACATAAAATTAGTGAAAGTGGTAAGTAACAGTAATAGTGATAAAAAAAATAATAATAATAATAATAATAATATAAAGTTTACAAAATGTTACATAATTTTAAATTAAACGATTTAGCGTATATTTAGTAGAGAATAAATGATGCTTAATAAAAAATATAAAATGAATCGATTACGAAATTAAAGGTACTAAATTATCACATTTTAAATAATTGATTACAAAATAAGAACTTAATTACTATAATAAAAATGGAAGTAGTGAACATATACATCAGTAGGAGATAATGAAGTGCTTTTTTTAGTAATTTCTGAGATACATTTAGTGATGAAGCCTGCCTGATATGCATAGGAATTGCATTCCATACATCTGTTCCTTTGAAAGAGAGTGTATTTCCTGCAGTTTCCATTGTATAGTTAGGTTTCTTATAAAATCCTTGGTCAGTCTGGTGTTATAACGATGGTGTATTTGATGGGGGCGTGATTGCTCTTTGAATGGGTGATGTATGTCGATTTTTGCTGATAGCTTTGAACATTTTCACAACAACATAGAATTTGTATAAGTCATTTAATTTAAAAATATTTAGCTCTTTAAACATTGGGGAAGTATGAGTTTGTCTGCGGTCATTATTCGAGAGAGTTTGGAGGCATTTCTTATGAATTACTTCCAAAGGATGTTTTATATACTGTATTTCTTTGAGCTACCCCATGTTGTAATGTAATATAATAAATGTGGATGGATGAAGGTAAGAAGTGCGTTTTGAGAAAGTGTCTTTTTTAGTTTAAATAATATGAAGATATTATGGATTTGATATGTTGCACATGACTTTTTAAATTTAGTTTTTCTTCTAAATTACTATAATGCCAAGTACTAAGAGTCAATCTCTACCATCGAGCTTAAGACGTCAACAAAGTGTAGGTGGTGTCATATTTTGGGCAGGATTGATAGCGAAGTTGTTGACCTATATAGAGTGCCTGATGGTGAAAAAATGGATGTCCAGTCTTACACAAACTTTCTGAAAGAAAACTTCATTCCATGGTAGAGATTGAGCCTCAGTAATCTATCCTCTTGACCAATCATCAGGTCCATTAAGGGTTGCTCTGCATTCATCGATGAACAATACAATCTTAAAATCTGTTTTCACATACTGACGCGCCCATTCAACATGCGGCTTCTTGTTTCTGGGTGTTAATGATGGTTGAATTGTAGGTTTACACGTCTTGCCAATTGTTTGGAGGATTCTACATCGAGATGTTCTTGGTACATTATGTATGCCAACCTGTTCCAAAACCTCTTTACTTGAGGACAATGGATGCTTTGCAACTTTGCGCTTGATTACAGATATCTGCCACCTTGTCACTTTTCTTATAGCTCCTTTATCACTTCGCTGCCTCAGTTTGGTACCCTCCGCTACAAACGTCTTTACAGTTCGATGATCCTTGCCTAGCTGCTTTGCACTTTCAATAGATTTTATATTTTCAGTAACTAGATTAGCTATTTTTCTTTTCTGAATTGGGGTCAAATCCTTCATACCCATTTTCATCATTTAGATCTGTAAATAGAATAATTGCTTAATAATTTGGAAAACCATATTTTACATATTTTTCAATAAAACGAGATAATTATCTTAATTATCAAACTAGCTTATCGAAATGAATACCATCGATGCTGCTATATATAATGATTATTTGCTATAAATTTAATTGAAATCGATTCAAAAACTTTCGAAAACATTGGAGAAAATGTAATCTGCTTAATAATTTGGAACGTAGTGTATATTAGGTTTAATATTTATAACTGCACTTCTTATTTCCGATTTGCACAGCCGGTCACTCAATTTGAATTTTATGATTCTTTTGTTAGTGTCATTATTATTTTTCCCCGACTCGGTGTGCTTTCGTAAGGACATTTTCTGGAATGTTTATACGGAGTTTTTCTTTGATGGCGTTTCTGACAATTTCAGTGGAGTTTTCGCTTTGGCGGGGAGCGAAACTTCGATTACGTTTAAAAGTAAATTGTTTTTATCTGTATTTTCTTTAAAACTAGTTTCTAAGTTTAGAACTTTATGGGTAAGTTAATTAACGTCCCCTTTCGTCTTATTTCCAAACTAACAAAAGACTTTCATTGTTATCCAAATTTTAGTGTAAAATCGTTGGAGCTTCAATATTCTTAAAACTATATATAATGTCTAATTTAAAAAAAAATAACTACCACCAGGAATTTAAGTTGTTAAGCGAGAGCACGCGCGCGCGCGCGCACTAAAAATTAAATGTCTCATCCAAGTGAATGTCATGAGTATAGTGAAAGTAGCACTAGGAACAAAGGTATTTCACAGGAGATATCTTTAAATTAATATCCGTTACTGAAATACACTCCAAAATTAAAAAATGTGTTAATTAAAAATTACAAACCTTTTAAAGTGTTTGATGTTTAAAATATGATCCGATACAAGATAAACAATATTACGACAGACATATAAACATTGTGTTGACCTCTAATAACTTAATCTAACTTAACCTAACCCCCAAAAAACTTGTCAATAAAGTTATATCGACGAAATAGCGTCATTCTGATTTAAACACAAAGAATTTAAAATCAAACTGAATTTAAGACAAGAATCTGCAGCGACAATTAGAAAACACGTTTTGACCTTCACCGTCCATGGTTCAGGAATAATATATATATACAGGGTGTCCCGTAAGTCTGGACCCATAGGGAAAAATAATAAAATTACAAAATAGTCCAAAAATTTATTACATAATCTGTTCAAAGTGTCCGCCGTTGTGTCGCACACATAGTTGAAGACGTAATCTCCACTGCGACAGCACTTTCTGAATCACAGTCGCAGAAATTTCTTGACACGCCTCCACAATGCGTGCTTTAAGGTGGAAAATGTTCTGAAGTTTGACCTCGTACACTTTGGCTTTCAAGTGGCCCCACAAATAAAACTCCAGCGGAGTAAGATCATAATAAAAAAATAATAAAAATAATAATAAAAATAATAAAAAAATATATTATAAATAAATTTTTGAACTATTTTGTAATTTTATTATTTTTCCCTATGGGTCCAGACTTACGGGACACCCTGTATATATATATATATATATATATATATATATATATATATAACAAAACCAAAGAAATGGTTGGTAGATAAATGGGTACCTGGGTGGCCTAGTGGTTAAGACGCTGGGTTGCTGGTGGGGCGTGGTTCGGATTCCACGTTAAACTATAGGTCTAAGGTGGGGTGCAAAGTTTGACCTTCGTCAGAATAAACAATTCGGGCGGAAGCTAACCAAAGGTAATCAAAGGTGTGTGTGTGTGTATATATATATATATATGGTAAAATTTAAGATTCACGACAATGAATTTGTTTTAAGAGTTCAAAACTCGGCCCCCAAAGCCGACGTAGCTTTTCAAATGTCACGCGACATTTCGAATAGCCAATATTGTTTTATTTAACAATATAGAATAATTATTTAAACCTGACCTAAGCCTAACCTAACCTAACCTAACCTACTTTAGTATTGAATATATGACATTTGGAAAGCCATATCGGCTTTAAGGGCATGGTTTTGACCTCTTAAAAAATTCTTTGTCGTGAATTTGATATTTCGCCATATACAGGGGTGATTACAAAAGACGTACAATTTCAAAAATTTATTGTGATCAAACTATTTCTGATACAAAAATAATAATAATGTGGATGGAAACAGTAAATCTTAAATTTGTTTTTTTAGTTTACAGATGGTCAATAAGATTTCCATGGGTAACCTTGACAATGTCCAAACGATATTCAAACTCTTCCCACACTTTCCGTAAGATATCTCGGTCAATGGATGCTATGGCTTGACGAATCCGGTTTTTTTCCGGTTGTTTTTCCGGGTTACCCCACGGAAATCCTATTGAACATCTATAAACTAAAAAAAACTTTGCGAGTTACTGTTTCCAGTCACCTTATTATCATTAGTTTTGTTTCAGAAATAGTTTGATCACAATAACTTTTTTAAACTGTATACTTCTTTTGTAATCACCCTGTATATCGAGAGAGAGAGAGAGAGAGAGAGAGAGAGAGAGAGAGAGAGAGAGAGAGACCTGTAAAATCACTCCAACCCAAACCGAACTACAAACTTTTCGGTTTAGAACTTGCGACCCCCCGGCTACGGCTACAGATGAACTCCAGATAGGCTATATATTGTGGATCTCTACAAATTCCTAAACACACATTCCACAGAGTCTACTTTCCTTTGCTCTGAAAGTTTGATAGTTTAACTATACTGAATAAAACACTGAGCTTATCCTGCATGACAAACTTTTCCTTTACGTGTACTTTTCATTTTTTCAATTCTTTTTTTAGTACTAGTTTCGAGTAGCTGTTGTTATTAATTTTATTATTACTTGTGTTATTACGTGTATTATTGTTATTTCGTTATTATTTTAGTCCTTTTTTTCGTTCTTAAATTTGTTGTTAATTAGTTGTACGTTTATTAACTTGATGAATGCCTTACGGGTTGTTTTTTTATTAAATTTGTCTCTTGCTAATAAACGTTATCATTATTACTAGTGATGTACCGATTCCAAAATTTAACCGATGCCGATGCAGGTGCCGATTCCATGAAAAACTGCCGATACCGATGCCGATGATGACTATTTGCCTAAATTTTAAAAATTAATTCCCTTCATAAATTATACTAATCTAATGTGAAAACCCTCAATTTTCATATTTATACATTTCAAATTTGTTTAAATGCTTTTCCTTAGCTCACCCCACAATATACAATACCAGAATTTGTTACTCGTATATACCATAGCTAAAGTGATATTAAATAGTTTTACTACTCAGTAAAATGATAAAATAGTTTTATTTCATTTTTATAAATTGAAAACCAATATTTAAATTGGTTTTCAGTATGTTGAACATATTTTCTTTCTTCAGCAATGTAAACAACAACAAAAATTTTCATTAAAATTTATTAAAATTGGGTTTATAAAATTATTAAAATACTTAAAATAAAATCAACGTAATAAGATGGTTTAATATATAAATTATAAAGTACAATTTAATATAGAATTATTATTAATATATGTAGAGTAGGAGATCACAATAGTGTGTAATATTTAGAGATTAGCTAGTTAAAGAAAATTTAAATTTATGGGTAACTCATCTTATTAAGCTTTGACTTTTTCATGAATGTAAAATATATTTCATACAATATCATAAAGAGTGTTTTTGTGTGTTCAGTTTTCTATAAATATAGATTTTATTTTGTAATGAAAATTTTAAAATTTCAAAGAATCAGTAAGAGGACTCAGCTAAATTTGGCCGATGCCGATTCCCACAAAATGGCTGATTCTGCCGATGCCCCAAAACGGGGCGCAACAAGAATTATATCTAGGAATCCACTTCTCAAAAGTTGACAACTTGATAAAAAAGGTAACTTCTTCATTGAGAGTTTTAACCAGTTGGACTGCAAGAGTTAGTTGGTAGACTTTGAGTGTAACTTTTTATAAAATTTGAAAAGTTTGGACTTTTTACATTCAGTATAATATAAACAATGGAACACTTTTATGTTTTAAATCAATCTGTTAATTAGTCATTCAATAATCCTTTATTTATAAAATAAATATTACACTTTCACAGTTTCTGTTGTTACACTAATTTTAACAAAATAAATAATTATGAAATTGGACTATTTATTTTATTTTATTTGGTCATTAAGCTTTAGGCTTTACTGAGATCTCAGATTAAGTGACTCTTTCGCTGCGGCGAATTTCATAACGCTACGAATTTTGGAATCGTATACGGGTCACCCACCCACAGCGAAAGGATTAAAGATAAAACATCACGATTAATAAATGCAAAACTTCACTTTTTGCGTGGAGGTCGAAATGTGACAATAAAACCCACACTAATAGACGGAGTTTATTTCCACACAACAGTTTCGATGCCCACTGGCATCCTCTTCGGGTGGATACGGAAAAAATGAATGACCAAAAATGAGTAAGGAAACAATCCAGGAAAGGTAAATAACATCCTAGAAGGCCTGTTGTGGAAATAAACTCCGTTTATTAGTGTGGGTTTTATTGTCACATCACGAATAAGAATTACCAATTAATTTAAAATATATGAACAAACTCATAGATGAAAATTAGACAGTGAATTTAAATCATTGTGACGTCATTAAAGTCACCGTGAAAATATTTATTTTTACTTATAAACTTATTTCTAAAATAACTATTAAAACATAACAATTTCTGTTAAGTTATAATAATACAAATAATATTATGATCAAACAGACTATTTTATATAATTTTGCCCTTAATCTATAGGCTTTACTGGGCTCTCACATTAATTAGAGATAAAATATAATACAATATATATGAGCCATGTCAAAACTACAATTCATACACAAACGGGATTACCTGAAGATCAGGGCCCCCATCCTTCGTTAGTTAGCCTTATAAGGCTAACTAACGAAAATATCACGACTTAACCTAACCAATTGTTAGGTCAACTGTACGCCCTTGACGATTGGTTAGGTAAGGTCGTTATAGTTTCGTTAGTTAGCCTTATAAGGCTAACAAAGAAGGCTGGGGGGTCCCTGATCTTCAGGTGATCCAAATTTTCTTTTAATATTACATTAAATTTAAAGGTAGTAATACCAAAATCTACCTAATTGGTATAAGTAGATTTTGGTACTACTTGTACTACTACTACTACTACCACTCTATTAATAATAATAATAATAATAATAAAATAATAATAATAATATTATTATTATTACGTTTGTTTCACTTTTTCTTATAACTTACTCCAATCCTACGCTAATTCGTTCATGCGAGCGCCCGAAACCATTTCCCTATAAGGGAAGTAAAAACAATGAGGTCGGGGGTTGGACCCCCGATGGAGCTGGTAATAATAATAACAATAATCTAGGAATTTGCGAAATGAGATGCATTAGTTAGCCTGAGCGCTGTTCCAGTTTCTGGCTATCCTTAATGATACACTGGTCTGCATGAAAATCGATTTCTTTATTTTGAGTTGTGATTCTGAAGCAGTTCGCTGCGCTGAATTAAAAAATGCTACCAGTTTTTTTTCTATCACCCACAGTTTTAAAGTTATTAGCAAAACAATTTTGGGGCGTTTTGTAATTTTTTACCTTTTTTATCTTTAATTAATTTCGTTTTTTCATATTTTTCAGATAGATAATTCTAACATTACGTCTTTAAAATTTTAATAATGGCTTCTAGAGGATGTACCCATAGTCCAGACATATTTTGTTATATTTGTGGTCGGTATGATGTTGTAAAACAAAGGACAAATGTAACGACCTTCATTAAGAGAGCTTATCATGCTTATTTTGGAATTAAATTAGGAGATCAAGACAAAAGTTGGGCTCCACCCAAGGTTTGTCTTACGTGTGTTGCGGCACTAAGGAATTGAAGCAAAGGTAAAAAGAAAAGTTTGCCATTTGGGATCCCTATGGTATGGCGCGAGCCTAGAAACCATACCGACGACTGCTACTTCTGTTCTTGCAATGTTAAAGGTTATAATGCAAAGAATAAAGAGAGCCTTCAATACCCAAGTCTTCCATCTGCAATAAGACCGGTACCCCATGGTCCAGAAGTTCCTATTCCCCGCCCACCCGAGAGTCTGGATCAATACAATTCAGATTCTGATTCAGCTCCAAATCCAGACAATGATGATGTTTATGAACAGCCAACAGCTGACCGAGATCCTAAACCATTAACCCAAGCCGAACTAAATGACTTAGTCAGGGATTTGAATCTGCCTAAGAACTCTGCAGAACTTTTGGGGTCTAGATTGCAGGAGAACAATTTATTGGCATCCGACACATACTTCGCTTGGTACAGAAATCGTGAGAAAGACTTCCTGCCTTTTTTCGAAGAAGATGGTAAATATATTTTGTTTCTTTCAGTTATTTTTTTATTCTTTCATAAACAAGCAATATGCTTGTCCAAGAGCTAAGAGCTATTTAATTCTGCTTTAATTAGGTTTTACTCTATCACCTAAAGATTTCGTGCTACAAGGGGTGTTGTAATACCTCATCTGTCCCCAAATGTTAACCACCCATTGATGGGAGGGGAGAGAGTATTTTGCTGGGAACGGGACTGGTTGTTATATATATTTACCCTACATTATTATGTAAGCGTTACTGTAGTCTATAACAACAAAATTTATGGTTTAGCATGTGCAATCCAATGTTGGTCTCGATAAGATGGTTCACATTTGGGGATAAATGGGGGATTTATGACACACCCTGTAGTAAGAAAACCATACGTGATAGGGAAAAACTAACTATATTTTTGAGATCAGCGCCTCAAATTATATAGAATCACCAACTAGTTTGTAAAAATCGATCGACAAGTTTTCAAATGTGTACTGGTGTTATCATTGAGGAGTGCGCAGTGCTCAAGGGTAAATTTCTTTAATTTTAATTTTCTAATTTCGTTGTTCATTTGGGTAAATTACGCATCGTCTGTTAAGATTGTCCGAATCGGTATTTTTTTCGTTTCCTTACGGGAGTTGCTGCCGGAAGGAAGGATGAGCACTTCCGTTCTTATATCAAATTTCCCTTTACAGTGTTAGAGCATAATAGACCAAAAAAATATTTAAAAATACTAATTACATTTTTAATTTAATCCATGAAAAATTATGAATTCTGTAATTTTTAACCCTGATATATATATATATATATATGGCTCCATATATATTATGGCTGCAAGTCACGCACGTTTCGTTTAAAATCCTTCAAAGTTTTTTTAATATTAGGTTCATAGTCAGCACAGCAGTTACGTCTTATTTCAAAGGCCTCCTTTGAATGGGGCACACGAATTTCGCACTTTAATGTCGCTTTCATTTTAGCAAATAATCACGAAAGGGTTATTGGGAAACGCCGATAAATGACGTGAGATCACGCTTGATGCCTCAGAATGCAAACTTTTGCGTGGCCTTCGCCGTTTCATCGCGAGTGTAACTCACTTCCATATTAGTCATGCGCGTTATTCTACCTGCAATGAAAAAAAAAGGTCCCAAAACAAGATATCAGTTTGAACATTTGTTCTAGTTCCACTTTATTACTTTTGTAAATTTAATTTAAAATAAATTTTTCTATGAGACCGGACTTATGGAACACCCTGTGTGTGTGTGTGTGTGTGTATATATATATATATATATATATATATATATAGAGAGAGAGAGAGAGAGAGAGAGAGAGAGAGAGAGAGAGAAATTTCAAAGGTCCAATTAAGAACGAGATAAAGTAAATAGAAAATATCGGAAGAAAATGCCTCAAAAGTCACAGCTGAAATTGAACCAAAACAAACAACGATAAAAACCGAACCGAAAAACGCACAAATGAAATTGTGTGTCTCCACTTTACGAAAGAGAACTGCCAAGAAATCGTGAAAGTTGCGAAAATTGTATTGATGGAAAGGAAATCCAAACAAGAAACTATATACTTTAATGTGAAATGACAGACGAGGAAGACGAAAAAGAAGATGCTGAATTCTATTGAAAAAATCTATTGAAAAAATCTATTGCGATAAAGCAAAATTTTCGGTGACCAACTGAAGTAAAAATGTGAAAAGAAATTCTTTGACAATCAAAACGAAATTAAGAAATTGTTAAAAAATTTTGTTGAAATACTCGACAAAGATTTTAATTTTCAATTGAAAAAAGTATAAAATAAAATACGAGAGTTTTTTCTGTGACCCTGAACTGATGATATAGAAATAATTGCAGTACTGGACCACGTATAAGTGAAACTGTGGAACAGAGGACCACCAAATCGCCCGACAAATCACATTTATGGGTTTGGTATGATTGGTCCAATGACGATTGGTCCTATGACGATTAGTCTAAGGCCGATTCGTCCAAATGATAACACAGGTCAACAAAAAAAAAAATTTTTTTCGTTGCCAAGGAAATTCGTACGAATTTAGGGTATTTTGGGGTTGCTGAATTCCAAAATGAAAGTAGTTTTTTTCGATTTGGCTCTAGTTCTTGAGATAATGAATACCCTCAATTAATAGGAAACGTAACCATAACGCGTGCATATGGTAAACTACCGGAACATTCTAGATGGTGAGACCGAATAAAATGCCATTATGTATTTCATGTGTTTACTTTTGTATGATTTGAGACAATTTCAATGCGATTTGTAAGTAGGCTCCGCCTGAACATTAAATTTTTTGCATTTTTACGTGTTTCAATGGGGTACCAATTATCTCATAAATTAGAGCCAATCTAGCAAAACCGATGTCATATTCGGAATCAGCACCACAAAGTTACCCCAAAATCACTCTAATATGATTGGCAATAAAATGAGTGTTGACCAGTGTAATTTGTCCAATGGTCGATTCGTCCAATGGATGATTGGTCCAAATGCATATTTTTATTAAATATTAATAAGTATATAATAAGTATATAATAAGCAACTTTGTTATGAAATATATTAAAATATGAGTATATTAATAAATCTATAACACATACAAGTTAATGCGAATGTATACACGCTGCACACACACGCACACGTATATATATATATATAAACTGCTTTGACATGTAAGACTAACGCTTAATTTAAACTAATTTAAACTAAGACAACAATAGAAACTCAGAAAAAAGGACATCCAACGGGAAAGCAGGATTTTAAGAATATTCCAAGAAGCCGACCAATATGATGTCTTAGATTATCTTAGGGCATTAGCTCACAATTTGAGTTTTTTTTAATATTTTTTAAATTGTGTTTTTTAATCCTCTTATTAAGACCATTTTAATATTATTTTCAGTATAAATAAATTTTCTTATTTTCTTATTTCTATTTCCCTAAAGTGTAGGTCTCTAATTTATATATATATATTATATTTATATTATATTTTCTAAGTTTAGACCAGTTTCCTGATTCGACTAATCGGCTATTAGACCAATTGTCTTTTGGACGAATCAGTATTGGACCAATCATCCATTGGACGAATCGACCATTGGACCAATTGTCATTTGGACGAATCGGCGTTGGACTAATCGTCATTGGACCAATCGTCATTGGACCAATCGTCCCGATCCGCACATTTATGAACGCATAAATTTGACAGTTTTAACTCGAGGATCACGTATGGTTCCGCTGAACAAATTCGATAACTACTTAAGGTTCTGCCCAAATAGTTCTAAACACGTGTAATATCGAAACATTCACCCCTTTCGCGGGTCGATTTAACTCGTATTATCATAGATTTGATTAGATTAGATCAATCAATTTCATTTAAATTTTAAACTACATACAAGTTAGTTATTTTTATTTAAAATATAAACTGCGTAAAACTGTAAGTATAAAGTAGAATTTTAGGAAAATCCTTTCGCAAAAGATTGAATCATCTTCACGAATTTAAATTTTGTCCATTTAAGCCAGGTCATTTATTGGTGGAGAATAAAATAATCGAAGGTCATGAGAAAGAAAACACTTTTCAGGATAAAACAACAGGAGAAATTCCGTACGTTTTAAATAGAAAAACGACAGAAATACTTAAAATTCTCTGAAAAGCAAAAAGGAGATGCGCAGAAACAAATTCGAGGAGTTAAAACGAAAATTCATTCGTCAAAGAAAAAATAAATAGTTACGAAATTAACAACAATGATAGTAACAAAAAAGTAACCACAAAAACTAAAAATACTAATCGTAACATAAAAGTTGCATATATATATATATATATATATATATATATATATATATATATATATACAGTATATATACGTTGCAACGCGGAATATATGTGTGTGTGTGTGTGTGTGTATGTGTGTGTGTTACCGCATGGTACAACCATACATAAACATTTAAAAACACCATATGCTGTTCTTCCAATTTGTCTAAATAAATACGCTATAAATTATATTACCTGGCAAGATACCAAAAATAAAATAATAAAATCAGAAAATGTTTACTTACACATCGTTTTATTTAGATTACAAATTAGGAAACCTCATTTCAGCAGATGTTATAATTTATGGATTCCGAACAATATTAATGTCTTCTATAATCACTCTTAAATCTAAGATAATTCACTTTTATTATTGTAAACCTTCTTTTCTGTCTCTATTTTCCAAAACGCTCTCCAAAACCTTTTTTGGAGGTCAAATTTAAGTTTAATTCAGGTGGTGTTTTATAAGTATAAATCTAACCAAATACGCCATGAATCTTCAGCTGCGTACCAACAAAGCGAGTGAACGAAATAGCTATTTTTGCATGTTTTTAAAACTCTATAATTATCCTCATAATAATTGACGAGGGACTTTGGTTTTCAAAGAATACCCGATTAACTCTTTCAGTCGCATGGGTTTAGCATTAACCCACCTTTTCGGTCTTAACTTCATCCTAAAACCACCGATATACTTCTTTTCCGTCTTTCAAATTGTAGCAAGATTAGTGCATGAAAGAAAACATCAAAAAATAAAAACAATATAAAATAAAATAACATGATCAAAAGTTTTGCGTGTGTGCCGCAAAGAGTTAACCCTTGCTTTAGAGAGTTGGACGGAAAAGGAATGAAAATGTGCCGAAAATCTGGTACTGCGTGCTTTCCTTAAAGGAAGAGGCATGTAGTTACAGAGTTTAGAAGAGCAGTGTTCGTTATAGTATCAATAGTAAAGAGAGAGTGAGGTAACACTGCGGCGAAGAAAGAGGGATTGAAGACAGTCAGTAAGAGGCGGGGAATTGATGAGACGAAATGAATTTGATTCCACCCAGTTAAGTAGAGCTGTGTGGAATGAGCCGCCCAACACGTGAGAAGAGTACTCCATACAGGGGCGGACAAGATCCCTGTACATAGACAGCAACTGAGTTGAAGTGAAGAAACTGCGGAGCCCGTACAGCACAACTAACCTCTTAGAAGCTGTTTTAAAAAGAGAGTACATGTGATCTTTCCGGGAAAGATCACAAGAAAAAAAAACGCCAAGAATGTTATGAGAAGAGGAAGGATTGAGTTGTATATTGTTGAAGATAAGGGGATAGTCATGTGAAAGATTGTGACGAGTAGACAGATGAAGGAATCGAGTTTTTGATGCATTGAAAACTATAAAGTTTTCTCTGCCCCAATCAGAGATGGTAGAAAGATTAAAGATCAGGGGCACCATAGCCATCCCACTTGAATCATGGAGTGACTGCAGTACTCTTGCATTTCACTTCAATTCCTCATTTTTTGTTGTGTTCACATGGTATCATAACCTGTTTCCACAACTCGGATGTCCTACGGCTAAGGCCGAGCTCAACTTCAAGAATTACATCGTGTCAGATCGTCCAACAGTGTATCCCTTATAAAAGTTGCGTGCGGAAAGTGTCCTGTGCATGCGCGCGCACACACACACACACATACACACACCCACCCACACACACACACACACACACACAAATATATATATATATATATATATATATATATGTGTGTGTGTGTGTGATATATATATATATATTATTCGGACGCCCCCTAATTCGACACTCGGTATTTCGGCTATCGCAATAATTTGGTTATTTTTCTGCGTGTCGAGATATCAGGCAAATTTCACTAAATCTTCCGGAATTTGCCTGATATTTCGACACGCAGAAAAATAGCCGAATTATCGCGATAGGCGAAATACCGAGTTCGAATTAGCGGGGTCCGGGTATTGTTATTCTATAATTATGCGCTCCGTTATTAAGAAAAAAATGTAGAACTTTAAACTCTTCTTGGATGAGTTTTTAGTTGTCGGACTTGTTCAGACTGTAAATTACAGCCTTTCATTTTATTTTGTTTTTTTCTCCCAAGTTTTTAATTTTGAACTTTTTAACTCTTTTTTTTTAGTTCGTTTTTTTATTTTACTGATTATAAATTTTAAAAAACGAAAATGGAACAACAATTTCAAGTTGTTTTAAATTTGGGTTTTACTTCAATTAATTTTAAATCTATGATACCTGATTGAGGATGGCAAGTATGCTTAGCGAAATATTTATAACTGAAAGAAAAAAAAATGCTTTTGGCTCTTTTTACATATGAAAAATAATAATAAATAGAGAGATCAAGCTATAAAAAATAGACGTTTATCCAAATTTCAGACGGTTATTGGCACATGCTCAATAGCACTAGATAAGATGGTGGTCAGGTAAGTTATGAGAATTTTGATGACGACGACTTGTCGGTGTCCTGAAAGATAAAGACGTAAAAATGACCTTTTCAAGCTAAAATATTCTGGGTGAATTTTGAAGTAAGAATCTAAGCCAAACCGAATGAATTTGAACAGAGGCGAGAAACATGAAGAAGCCTTTGTTAAAAATTCACTTAATAATTAAGATATTATACGTATCTAAACTTGATGCAAATACATACCAGTCTTAAAAATGCGTCCTGCCAAAAGGCAAATCATTTTGTGTGCATACTAATAAACGTTAAAAAGAACAGGACAAGAATAACACAAAAAGCATTTGGCGTTAAAAATTCAAGGTTAAAAAACAAAACAAAAATATTTAGTGCAGCCTTTAAAATGTACACTGATATCAGAATTTTCTTTTTAACATGTGGAAAATTCATCGAACAAGTGCCGTTAGGTGATGACAGTATTTTCATCCAACTTCGATGCCTGATGAAATCAGGGTACTGATTCCTTGGAAATAATTTAATCGAAGTGGGTGACGGCATCTACTGGAGGAAATGTCAGTCAAATACCACTTCAGTTTATTTTCATAAACCTAGTGTAATTAAATGCATATCAATTTTGCGTTAATCAGGAACAACATACTAACAGCAACTTGAGTTTTAAGATTAAATACATTAGAAATAAATTTACCTTACCTCGGTGAGATTCGAACCGATGCCACTGAAGATTCGAACTTTGTGAGCCGCCACATTACCCATTTGGTCATAAGACGTTAAGCTATACTAAGAGAGTTTTGTGTATATATATATATATACTTTTTCGCATTGGTTTCAGTATGTATATTTTATTATATATAGTTTCTGTTTACATATATACTGTGTGTGTGTGTGTGTGTGTGTGTGTGTGTGTATATATATATATGAAAGGTGAATCATCAAGAGTAATTCATAAGTCACTCACTGCTCATGACTTTAAATACACATTAATTAATTATATTATCAAAGGTGTTTTGGTGAGTGACCGTTGATAATCTCGATGAAAATTCTAGTCTCAGAATATTTGAGTAACACAAGCGGTAGCTCGCTATCGCTCGCGACCGTTGTACAATTTGGCCTTCCGGGGGGGTAGCACTGTGACATATACTGCTATATACGCCATTACCCCCACCCCCACTCCCCCATTACCCCCACCCCTCCCCCCAATTACCTTCCCCCTCCCCCACACACAAAAGTAAAAAACGCCATTACCCCAATCCCTTTCCCCCATTACCCCACCCCTCTCCCCCATTACCCCACCCCTCTCCCCATTACCCCACCCCTCTCCCCATTATCCCATTACCCCCACACACAAAAGTAAAAAACGCCATTAACCCCATTACCCCCCCCCACTCCCCCAATTACCCCACCCCCACTCCCCAATTACCCCACCATCACTCCCCAATTACCCCAACCCCTCCCTCACTACCCCCTGGCGGGTAGCACTGTGACATATACTGATACCGTAGCAGTATTGGCACAGTATGTGTGAAGCTCAAGATTTTCACGGCTGCGTTCTTTTCTGTAGTTTTATCGCGGTGCTGGGGCCTTCGGACCCAGTAATTGTGACCTAGGACCGGGAAACTTGACAGAGCACATCGGAAGCTCATGGGCTATCAGTTGGTGGTGGTTGCAGAATTTTCCTATGGGCCGTTTAGGCTGTGCACGATTCCGAAGAAAGCGGACAGACAGACACACAGACACATTTTAGCTCAATAGTATATAGGATGTGGTAACTGAAATCTCTAAAACAACTTTAAAGTGCAAACGAGTTTTCTTTCTTTCGTTTGTTTTTTAACTTTGAATTTTAAACGCCAAATGTTTTTTGTGCGTAAGTTAACTATTATGCACACAAAAAAGATGTGCCTTTTCTTTTTAGCAGGACGCATTTTTCAGATTAATCCATGATTTTTGCCTACCTTTCGAACAGAAGTTTTTAAGCCAATGAGAACTTAATATTTACTTTAAGCTCACAAACCATTTACATTTTGAGTGCAGCTTCACAAATTTGGTCTTACTGGCTTTGGATGTAAAGCTCAAAATTTTTATGGCTGTAGTATTTTTGTAAATTTATGAACTGACTTGCTTTTCCTCGATTTCACAAAAAAGTATAAAATTTTGTAGAAGCGCGGTCTGACTAGGTATACAAAGTTACTTATTATTTTTTACCACAAACAACACAAATTGTAAAATAGCCAAAATTTTGTTTTTGTATATTGCTGACAACAAGCGTGACGCTGGGCGGAGCTTAGAACTCTCGACAAATAAGCTCCGCCGCCCAGCGTTACGCGGACGGACGTCTTACTCAGCTGAAAAGCATTTTGACCAAATAAACCTTTGCTCTAAACTTTTTGTAGCAAACGAATTTGTTCGATATTTACATCAGATTATTCGCGACAACATTCTCTATCTGTTGGTGTAAAGTGCACGTGGATTAGTTTCTTCTGAAAGAAGTTACGAGTATATCCCTCAGACTTCTAGTCGGGTTGAAAAAAGATTTGTTCACGCACGGTAGTGGGTGGACGATATCAAAGGTGGGGAGCATGTCTCTTAAAATTTAATAAACTCTCCTACTAAACAACATTCCAAATGTTGGATCACCTGAAGATCAGGGCTCCCAGCCTTCTTTAGTTAGCTTTATAAAGCTAACTAACGAAAATATCACGACCTAACCTAACCAATCGTCAAGGGCGTACAGTTGAGCTAACGATTGGTTAGGGTTAGGTCGTGATATTTTCGTTAGTTAGCCTTATAAGGCTAACTAAAGAAGGCTGGGGGCCCTGAGCTTCAGGTGATCCCAAAATATGTTTTATATAGTTTTTACTCTATGAATCCCAATATATGTAAACCAAAGGACATTAAATATAATTTAAATCACAGTAATGAAACTAAGCAACGTAACTTATTGCCTTCAAACAATTTTTGTCAGAAATCTAGAACTCAAAAAGATAGAGAATTATGTGAAGCCAATTCCATTTTTACGATTAGAATGAGAAATGGAATTAAGAATTTGGCGGATGATAATTATAACTGAAATTGAAATTCAGAGTTTTTGTTGACGAGAATTAAAAGTAGAATATTTTTACATCAGAATTTTTATTAGAATTATATCAAATATTTGCAAGGATACATCCTGAAAAATGTTTATATTTGAATGTGAAGGTGATTACATTAAGCAAAAACAAAAATACAAAGAATCAGAGAGAGAGAGAGAGAGAGAGAGAGATATGAAAAAGATATGCCAGAGAAAAGAGGGAACTCCTCCAAAGGATTTAGTTATTGTAATTGCTGTCATGATTACATTATTCGTTTGGGGGACAGAACAGCTGTTTTTATCAGGTACACAACCAAACTGGATCGTAGTCAACATGAAATCTGGTAGTCAACTTGGGTCTTCCCCTTCTCTCGCCTGGAAGGTGAGGTCAAATTCTCGAAATGTAAAATGTATTCATAGGCTGAGTAAATCCTTTATAGTACAGTACTAACAATATTTTCACGAGGATCAAACACAAATGAAAGTCATAAATATGTTTTTACAATAAAAAGTTGTTTGAGTTTGGTGATAAATTCACCATGACTAAATGGACGCTTCTTACATTTAGTTTTGCAACCATAGAACTACAAGTCTTTATTACATCATTTATTTCTGCAACCATAAAATTTTGTGTACTTACCTTGAAGAATAATAACTTATGTAACGCTCACGTCGTTTCTGTTAGACCACTGCTACCTTGTTCACAACAAAAGTTGTACAACAAAAGTTGTGGGGAGACGCTTTCAAGGGCTGTCAACCCACGCAGTAGTTAAGTTTCAGGACGAGTGGCGTGTGGGTCCAAATGCAGTCAGTGGGCAAAATTATGCGATTTATGCACAGAACACTATTATGGGCCGTATGGACCCGTTGGGTCGGTTAGAGTTAAAGCGACGAACCGAAGAAGTACTAAATATTTGAGAGTTCCTTTTACTCGTTCTGGAGTATATTTTGCTTCTTCTTCTTTTGACAGCCTACGTAGGAAACTATCAAAATCGAGTTCACTAAACTCGCATGATAAGTTACACTCAGCTTTTACTTTGAGTAATCTGTACTTTTTTACAGATATTATGTTCATCAAATGTCAAATTTGGATTACCGAAACTGTTGGAATTCACTTTTCAGGGGACTTACATGTATCTTAATAATTAGTACAGTTTGGCAAATATGTATGTCACTTCTCGGAGTATATATATATATAAAATGCACAATCACACAGTAATAAATTAAAGAATAGAAGACTAATTTCTTATGGAAAACTAGTTAAATGCACAGCGTAGACCCCGTTTTTACACTCTTCTTTTAAATTAGAAGGATCCCATTGTTGAGGGTCGAAATGTCATGTTTTCCAATAAAATATTTTGTGTTGTATTATAATTCATGTGTGGAGTTTATATTTTAAAATTATTTTAAAAACTTAAATTCAAGGTTTTTCATAATCTTTTAAATAGAGCTTTCATATAAATCGCTTTAAATTTGTATTTTGTCCTTGATTTCACATTTAATATTAAAACAAAACGTTGCTATGGCAACCAAATACATGGAATACTATCTGCCAACTAAAGCAAATGGTTCACTCAACCCAATTAACCCTATCTATTTTGTTGATATAACAATTTAGCTTAAAGATTTAGTGTAATCATAGCGTGGCAGGATTAACCATTTGCTCGGATTGTTTGGTTAACAGTTCATATAGTTGTGGTAACAAAATATTTCTTAAGTGCGAAATAGTTAAAAATGCGATATTTTTTAATCCCAATTTAAGCTCGTAATTTATGTGGAAAATTGCATTCGTTTCAGAAGCCTGTGGCGAAACACGAGATCAGACAATTCCTCTTTCGAAGCGATATCAAAGGTAAGATCACACTCGGAAATGTTCGTTTCTGCTATAAATTATTTTTATCTTAATTTATTCCTCTTTTCTTCATTTTGATTTTGGTTTTGAATGAGATACGACGGAGCTGGAATGAAAATCAGGACATGTAATATCAAGCACAGCGCAGTTGTCTTTTCAAACAGTTATTTAATGATTATATCGGATGGTTTCTACGTGCGTGCAAGTGCTCTGCACATCTGATAACATATAGCACCAAGTTCAGTTGTGATAACAAAACAACAGGAATCAATTATGTATGGTGGGAACTCAGCTCATGAGAAATTTCACCATTTCAGATTTACCGTGTATAGAGTGGTATGACATATTTAATGGGGGAATTACTTTAATAAAACACACCATATATATATATATATATACTCGTATATTGTGTGTGTGTTTGGGTAACGAGTAAAGAGAAATGTGAATCATTGGGGGAGATAAGCCACAAAGTTAACTCATCCTTTCATATTACATTAAAAACCTATCCGCCGGATGCCCCGACCCAGATTTTTGCAGTTATTTCCTAGTGCCTAATGCCTATTTGCCATACTCTAGGCCTAGGGTCTTCCCACATTTCACAAACCTACTGTCTTTCTCAGTCCTATAATTTCTACATCGGTTTCCACTGCTTCACCTTTGGTGAATGGCTTTTCATAGTGGTATCTGAAGCATTCTTTGGACTTCACTATAGCCTCCTTTGCCCAGTCTCGTACTGTCTCTCTCCTGAAGATGGTTAACCTGGCCTTGAAATTACTAACCTCGGTTAACTTTGGTTTTGCTTCCACCCGAATTGTTCATTCTGACGAACATCAAGCTTGTCACTTCACCTACATTTTAACGTGGAATCCGAACCTCGTTCCACCACGGGCGATCGGAAATTACAAAGTCCTCGCCCAGACTCGATCTCACGATCAGCAGCCCAGAGTCTTAACCACTAAGCTACCAGGGTATCCATTTATCTACCAACCAATTTTTTTTTATTGTGTGGAAGGATGAACTGCTGGGTTTTTCTCCGCTCTGCCTGCCATCACCGGGTCTCGATCCCGGGGCCGATGGAGTCGCAGTCAGCGATGCTAACCACTACACCACCGAGGCGCATTCACTAATATTCCCCTAGATGATGATCTTCATTTCATCCGGACCAAGCACGCTAAAGGACTCCCTGAGCTTTGTATTCCACGTCTCCCAATCCCAGATCAGAAGAGGAAAGTACAGATTTAAGAGATCTCGGAACTGAAATGCGAAATGAGGTAGAGCTTCATCCTTTGAAAAATAATTTTAAAGAGGTTGTAAGATTCTAACTGAGGCAAAGAAAACTGTTAAAGCATTTTAATGATGATTTTCCACATCGATGTTCGTTGTTTGTTCGTCAGTATCTCGGAAAAAGGAAGATCCACAATGATTCCTTTGACTGTGAGGGCCCACAAAACATGAAGTTTTGATATGTCTCGCTCATGTTAATGATATGCTTTAGGGTTTTCAATTCTTGGCCCAGATGCAACAATTTGGTCTGTTAAATTTTCCCGGCACACAAAATGTCGCCTCATTATCCAAACGAGATGAATCGCAATCAAAATGATAAAGTAAAATGTCGCATACATTTCTCCTCTTTAGTCTTCATCCACATCACGTAATTCATGCACCACCTCATTTTTATTTCCTACTTGAGCGTTCACTGAATGATAGAGTGATTTGTGTCCATTTTCCAAAGCAAATTTGCCTTGTTAAGACGTGTGTCTTAACAAGACAAGTCCAATAGACTTTCCAAAGTTTGATGGATTTGGTCTGACTAGTAGAAAACGCTTTCCCGACCACTTGTCTTCTAGTGGAAGGCCTTTCTAGAAATTTTTTCTCCTCCGTATGGTTGTGGCATCAGGGGCACGTCAAACATTTAAATAACTTTGGAATTTGTGTTGCAGAAGTGTGTGTCTCCCTCTCTCTCTCTCTCTCTCTCTCTCTCTCTCTCTGAGCCTACATTCAGAGGGTTGACAAAAATAAATAGACACCTTCGGTTTTTACATAGTTTTTGATTTGTAATAAAACTCCATAAATAATAACAGGTTTAATGAATCAACATATTTAGAATCGTATTGTTGTCCCTTTTGCATTACGTAAAGCTGACACACGTTCTGGCATTCCACTGATGAGCTTTGTTATTTGTTCCTGAAGAAAATCATCGTGGTATCTATTTACTTTGGTAAACCCTCTGTAGAGTATCCATTGCAATGTCCATCTTGTACAGCTGCAAAATCGGGTATTCTCCTGCCATCTTAAATAAAGCACTCAGAAGTTTTGTGATTAAAATAATTCCCTAGTACTTCTTTTTCCAAGACCGATTCTCGTTATACAGCCTCCACTTCCTGCAAAGATATAAGAAAAAATATTAGGCATGTACTTTTGAAGCACTCTGTACTTAAAAACGTCATGATCAACTCAAAGTAATATTAACAATCTATCATAAAATCTGACATTATTATTATTATTATTATTATTATTATTATTATTTAATGCTTTAATTATTTAATTTACCAATCATTATTTCTTGAATGAACATAATATATTTTTCTAGATTTTCAATTAATTAATGTATATACATTTTTTTTTCCACTTCTCTTTGTATTAACATCTGTACCTGACTTTAATCTCTTCTGGTAATTTCTTACGCTTTCTGGCCTTTATTCCCCAGTTTTTTTTACCTGCCCCTTTTTCCCTTATATACAGGGTGTTTATAAAGTCCCTATCTATTTCAGTGAAAACGTAGCAAAAAGGGTAAAATTCAATAACAATATAATAGGAGACATACATTTAATGAATACTTAAGCATATGATTCTACATGAACACCATCAGTATCTCTACAGAGTTCAACTCTGTCAGCAGCATTGCGGAACACATTTTGGAGTATGACAGCGGTTATTTTTGTAACTGCTGTTACGATACGAGCACGTAAATCTTGCAGATCTGTAACCCTCGTTTGATAGACGTTTGATTTGATAAAGCCCCATGCAAAGAAATCCAAGAGCGTTAGGTCAGGAGATCGAGCCGCCCAGGGCCTGTTGCCTCCACGTCCGATTCACCGATTTGGAAATCATTCATTTAGGTACTCCAGAACAATGTTTGCGTAATGACAAGGTGCCCCATCTTGTTGAAAGACGACGGTATTTAAAATGCCATCTGAATGAAGTTGGGACATTTACGTGCTCGTATCGTAACAGCAGCTACAAAAATAACCCCTCTCATGCTCCAAAATGTGTTCCACAATACTGCTGACAGATTTGAACTCTGTAGAGATACTGATGTTGTTCATGTAGAATCATATGCTTAAGTATTCATTAAATTTATGCCTTCTATTATATTGTTATTTAATTTTACCCTTTTTGCTACGTTTTCACTGAAATAGATTGGGACTTTATAAACACTGTACATCTTTGTATCGTCCGCAAAAATGTTACTCTACTGTTGCTGTTTACTCCACTGTCTATGTCTGTTAGCATGATAATGAAGAGTAGTGGGGCCAGCACTGTCTCTTGTGGTATTGAGCTGCGTACTTCTCATTCTGATGATGATACACCTTGAATTTTGACGACCTGTAGTCGTTCTCTGAGGACGTTGTAGATCCATTTTCCCACTTTGCTTGTTATTCCCATATGTTTCATTATTATACCATGATCGCATTTGTCGAAAGCTTTAGCAAAATCCGTGTCTATGACATCATAGTTTTCATTGCCTTCAAGTGCATCTAGGATATTGTTATAATGCTCTATAAGTTGTGATAGGCATGATCTTCCTGACCGGAATCCGTGCTGGTTTTCGTTGAATCTTTCCAGTGTCTCCAATAAGTCATAAATTTTCTCTCTGACTATTCTTTCAAATACAATATGAAAATTATTTCATATACGTCAGTTCTGATAAGTAAATGAAAATAATTTCATATACGTACACTTTTACTCCGGACATTACACCCCTATCAAGAAAGCCATATTTTCTTCAATGTTTCTCCGCGCTCTTAGGAATGCCAGTCCGGAATACATGGATGTCGAATTAGAAAAATCAACAGTATTGGAAGTGATTTGTGTTACCCACCTGCGTTTTAGGAATCTTGTCTTAACAAGGCAAAACGAACTTTCTATCGTGTGAATAATAACCCTCGCACTATGTCGAAGAATATTTTAGTACTTCCATTTTTTCCCAGGCTTTTTAGGCATTGCTAATGCACTTAAACTTTTGAATATTAATGTAATATTTTCATATGACAATATTGTGAAAAATATCATAGTAAAGAATAGTCCTACCAATAATTTAGGCATTATCTTTAAAATTGGTTGTAAACAATGTGATTCCTTTCACATTAAACAGACGGGAAAGGATTTGCACACGCGTGTGAAACAGCATCAATATTCCGTTAGAATGGGACAGTCGTCCAGTGCCCTTTTCGTCCACTTGTCAGAGTCATCCCACTGTATTGATTGGAATAATGCTTCAATTTTGTTTCACTCAAGCAACATTGTAAATAGAAATATTCTTGAGGCTACCATTATTCAACTTACAAATAATTTCAATATTAGCCATGGCTTTTTTTCGCTTGATCCTGTTTTGAATTCGTTGGATTTAGACAAAGGGGCAAAGTGCTAAAACTCTGGTAGTTTTTCTTTATAAATTTGTATGTTCCTCCTACAATTTTTCTTTTTTTTTTGGTGACCTATATATAGTCTCAACTTGTTATTTATTTCAGTGTTCCTGAGGATGTCATTAGACGAAAGTGCTTGAGCACCATTCTGTGTTTCCTTTTTCCTTCGTGGTTATTTTTTCATATATATATATATATATATATATATATATATATATATATATATATATATATCATCTGAGCAATTCGTGTGTGCTGTATTTGACTGGTGAGAATGTTGACGATGCAATATGTTTCTCTCGTTTGATATTGAACCGAAATAGTCTTTGATATTCAGTGCAACCATTCAGTTATTGCATTCGAATGCAGTCAGATGCTTCCCATTCAGTCACGTAGACATGGCATTTACAAATACAGGAACCCGCAAATACAAAACTTGTTTGTTACTTTAATTTTACTGTGTTCAGTCGCTTTAACTTGAAAACGATTAATGGCTAATCAATTGGCGTCGAATTCTAGTCTTTGGATCCGCAGCAAATACACGTTTTCCAATTAAAAATTTAAATTAGTTCTCTCTATTGTTTATTCCCAGTAATTGAAATTACGTCGCACAAATTTAATTCAATAAAGCTTCTTTTAATACTTTAATTAAGTTCGTTTCATTTTGGAAGTACGCACTACGTATATTTAATGTCAGTTCGTCGTACCATGTACAAAGGGGTTGACAAATGTAAATGGACAAAATGATGATTGGTCTCAAGAACAAATGGCAAAGCTCATCAATGGAATGCCAGAACGTGTGTCAGGTTTATGTAATGGAAAGGGAAAAGCAACACGATTCTAAATATATTCATTCAATAAAGTTGTTATTATTTATTAACTTTTATTATCAAATAAAAAATTATGGAAAAAACTGAAGTTGTCTGTTTACTTCTGTCAACCTTCTGTACACACACAGACAATGTTTGCACAACGGCTAGAAAAGGAAACTCAAGATGGCAGTTACTTTTGCGTTCTTCATATTTCATGATGATGTATGTAAAAGTAAAAAAAAATTTAATATACTTCGTACATACTTCGATTCATGATTATTTTTTCTCTTAGATTTTGTGAGCTACTGTACGTCTTGGCCAATGTCGTAATACCGCTTCCCGTCGATCAGCAAAGTTAAACATCATTGGGTTTGGATTGTTGTAGTTAGATGGGGGACCGTCCTCTGCTACCAGATTATGTAGCGACCTGTGCATGGTTTGGATCCTATGTAAAGCTGTAGGGTCCCTCCGTCAAATAAAGGAGAAGGTTAGACAATTCCATCAAACAAACAAATCTGTTAGATTTTTTACGATATTTACTCTATATATCTTGTTCTTACCTATCTTTTTAAACACACACACACACACACACACACACACACACACACACACACACACACACACACACACAGAAAAAACTTGTTTCACAAATATATTTACAAAACATAAGAAAACAAAGAAAAAAGTTTCTGAAACATATTTACAGAACCTGAGAATAGTTCTGGTTACAATAACTGTTCAAAATGTCGTCCATGTTGTTCGATGCACATCTTGTATCTGTCAACGGTTGACCGGCAAATTGCTTTACATAGTTCCTTATCATTGCTTAAGAGCTGGAATTCTTCACAAATGTAGTCTTTAAGGTCTTGAAGACATGCTGGGTTTTTGCTGTTAAAAAAATTGTGTCATAATGTTTAGAATAATCATCAGAAAACATTTTCCTCTGTAAACTGACTTTTGGGACACCTTGTGTGTGTGTATATATATATATATATATATATATATATCACGCAGATTTTGTATAGACACCAAAATTAGGCTAAGGTTAACTACAGTGGACAAAATTTTTGTTTTATTTTAAAAAAATAAATTGCTTATTAGACTTTTAATAGAGTATACAACCACATGTAAGTGCTTTTTGTAGGTTAGGTTAGAGTAATTACCTTAGAATTTTTGTTTTCCATGCTAAACGTGGGACTAGTTCATGTAGCGTATAGTTATTAGATATTTAGATATTTGGGCGATTAATTATAGTGTCTGAAATCCATATTGGGCCCCTAATACATCGCCCAACAGAGCAGACAACCATATGTAAGTGTTTTTTTTGTAAGTTAGGTTAGGTTAGGTTAGATTTATTTGGAGCCCAATATGGATTTCGGCTAATAAATTAATCGTCCAAATATCTAACTTTTTAATGAGTCTGTACGCTACACGAACTAGTTCCATGTTTAACTATTATTTATAGATTTATTTACAGTTTCTATTTACCAAAACCACTTATTCATGACCACTTATTTGGAATTTATTTATTATTATTATTTTTTTTAATAAAACAAAAAAATTATTCACTATTATTAACTTTTACCCCAAAATTATTTAGGCTACGTCGTGGCCATGTCACAGCACTGCTTCTTGTTAATCAGCGAAGTAAAGCTTCATTGGGTCAGAGTAGTATGTGAATGACAAACTGTCTTTTGCGCTTAGATGATGTAACGACAAGTGTACTGCACATGTGTTTGAACTCGATGTGCAGATGGATGATATATTAATTAGTAGTTGTATAAAAAGCGGGGTTTTCATTTTACTTTCACTGCTCAAGTCCAATTCAGGACTGAGGCACCATCGGATCAAGTTCTTAATTAAAAGAAAACATGACGACCAAAATTGTGAGATAGGAGTTTTCTCACTTCCTTCATGGAAACTGTCATAACCCTGAACAAAGGATTTTTATGAATGGGCAAATGCCTAATGTGCGGGTCTCGCATGAAACCCAAATTTTTAACGTTTGTTCTTTAAAAAAAAAAGTTAATATTGAATTTAAATTCGAGTCAGTAGCTTTTTTTTCTGCAAAACTGCACAAATCACCAAAAGAAGTAGTTAGAATTTTTACAAAAACGAGAAAAGGAATTTTTTTTTTTTTTTTTTTTTGCATAAGTAGCTACCGAGGCAAAATATCGCATTTAACAACAAATTATAGATTATTTAAGATTCCAATAAGGAATGAGATGTAGCACGTTGGTATACATACTTTGTGAATTATAATGATTCCAAATGAATTATGATTATTTCGGCAATATCTTTTCGCCAATAAAAAAATTTCTTAAGGTCAAACGCAAGTTTTCTAATTTGCTAATGCCATTAACTCTTTGAGGACGACCGGTACAAATTAGTAGCGTTTCAAATACACGCATTCATAACTTAAACCTACCAAAAATTCCGGCCTTAAAGGGCTAATGGGCATGCAGGAACTCGATAAAAAAAGTTATACACGTCAAAACTTCACTGTTTGTAATTCGGCCCTTCACAGAATTAATTTAACTTCTCTTTTCACTTTCAAACGTACAGTTTATTTAAAAGTGTAATTACAGTCCCATTTTACCCTCGGGTTAAGAAATCAGCGATTGTTATATAGTAATTAGAGTAAGTTAAAGTTTTACCCTTCAACAAACGCCCTATAAGTCGTTCAGTATAGAGACCTGTACTCATTTGATCGACGTGACATTCATTCTGTCAACACCCTAAAAACTAGTCTAACCTAACATAAAATAACTTGTCTATGAAATGTTACGTCGAAAGAATGATATTAACCCATTTCACTTGACCTTTAAAGAAAATAAATGCTCCTCAATGCTATTATAGTAAATATGAATTACCGAATTGAAATGCTGTTTTATGACGAAAACCTCTCCAATGGCTACTATGTAACTAAATCAGAAAAGAAGCAGGAATAACAATTGTCTGCAACAAACAATGAAGAATTTTAGATAAATTCTGGTCCCTTTGGTTCTGTCGTAACACGAGACTGAGGACGAGATTTAGTGCAAAAAATATATTGAACATTCTGACTATTTCATCAACGATTATCCTGTTATCCTTCATCATCAAAATCAGTGAGTCATTATGTCCAATTAATAAGTTCTGAAATTTTTAAAATAAAGAGAGTGATGAAAGCTGCATTCCTAATTAATATAATTAATATAATTATTCCTTTGTATTTAGAATTTCTTCTCTGAAGCGTTCTTTGAAGTCAGGTTGACTGATTATTGATTTCCATGATCCACCGACTGTCTTCAATTAAAATATTCGCAAGATAGCTCGCAGTATTTGCCATTGCAAAATCCTTCGGGAAAAGGATTACATTACCATAATGTGTATTTCCCATTAGAGGTTTTGCTGATAATATATATATTATATATATATATATATATATATATATATATGCTAATGCAGAATACAAACAAATTGTTGCCCGAGCAACTGATAGGAAAATGAATATGATATCTTGGGTAAACAAAAGTAGATTGTGAAAATTCAAGGAATAATATCTCATAGATAATTCCAAAGTTATGATAATCTCATGATTTAGCCTAAGTTTAGTTATACTGGCATATATATATATATATATAGGGTGAGTCAAAAGTCTGGAAACATAGGAACTATGCTTCTCAGTGCAAATATACAGTGTATGTATGTGTATTGAAAAGCATAGTTTCTATGTTTCCAGACTTTTGACTCACCCTGTATATACAGGGTGTACCTAAAGTCAGGATCTATTTTTGTGAAGCACTTGGAAATTATATGGAATTCAATCATAAAATGATAAAGTGGTAACATTTATTAAATAATTAAGAGTAGGATTCGACGTGACGCCCATCAGTATCCCTGCACAGCTCAAATCGTTCCGCAGCATTTCTAAACACATTCTGGAGCATTTGCGGGGTTATGTTATCTGCAGCAGTTCGTATACGTGTACGTAAGTTTTCAAGACTCGTAATCTTCGTCTGATAGACGTGCGATTGATAAAGCCCCATGCAAAGAAATCTAAAGGGGTTAAATCTGGTGATCTCGCTGGCCAAGGTCTGTTGCTTCCGCGTCCGATCCAGCGATTTGGAAAACGTCCATTTAGATAATCCTGAACAATTTTGGCATAGTGACAAGGAGCACCATCATGTTGATTCTAAGGGGATAGGATTCTTGTCATAACATGACGTAATCAGAATCTATAAATAGACCCACAAATTGTTTAAACTTCATTCTCTTCATTGGAATTCCATTGGAGTGACGTGTATTATTTACTGGTCAAGATGTATCGAAGAAGGAAGTTTGTTCCTCGAAAAAGGAAGTTTGTTCCTCGAAGGAAACCTAAATGGCGTTCAAAGGAGAAGATAGTTACAGCTTCAATGAAATTTGTTTATTTATCTAAAAATACTTTTGGTGTTAATAGTGATGGGTTTTATACCTTGTGTTTGGATCTTCTAACTAATGAGTCTAAATCTACCATTTTAAAATTTAATTATTATCAAGTAACAGGTGTATCATTTCATAGTATTCCAGAACTTAATATGTCTGGATATGTGATTAATTTTGAAGATTCAATAGGTCGTAAGAAGGGGGGTAGGGAAAGATTGGAGGGACCTAATGTAGGGATATCGCCATCTCCATATTTAATTGTTCCACATTGTGTTTTGTTTGAACCTAATCTTGACTCCTCTCATAGTGCAGAGCAAGTAATGAATCATCCAAGAACAAAGTGGTTCTCACCTTTTAAAGAGTTTAGATTGTATCGTAGATTGAAACAGGTATGTCAGTTAGGTGATTCCGTAACTGCTCAATTCCCTAATACTTTAATTAAAATATCTACAAATGATTTATCTAAACCATTAGGTCGTATTTATGTTGGTAAATATACCCCTTTAGGATCTAATAAAAATGAATATGCATGTACATATGTTAATCGTATTGTATTTTATGTTAAGCTGTATGGTATAAAACAATAAAGAAATAAAAGAACTAAAAATTTCATTTCCCATTTCTCCCATGATGAGTCATATTCTATTTATATCCCAGTAACACAAAATGCTCTATAGTATTACCTAGACTCTAGAGCATTTTGGGTTGTGGTGTTGCTACCATATTTGGGTATATTAATGACTGACGTCATAAAGCGTGGATGACGTCACACAGCTCTTTGTTCCAACCTGCATCCTGCTTATGAATGGTGCATTGTTGAAATTCTCTAACTAATTCATTCAGACCATTTAGCCATTAATTAGACCATTTAGCCATTAATCTTTTGGCAGCCTCGCAGAGTTAGGTACACTGGCAAAACTGTATTGATTACGGGTGCGAAGCAAAGTTGGACATTTAACAATTGAAAGCAGAGTCAAGTATCCATGCACAGTTCGTATACGTGTACGTAAGTTTTCAAGACTCGTAATCTTCGTCTGATAGACGTGCGACTCGATAAAGCCCCATGCAAAGAAATCTAAAGGGGTTAAATCTGGTCATCTCGCTTCACAAGGTCTGTTGCTTCCGCGTCCGATCCAGCGATTTGGAAAACGTCCATTTAGATAATCCTGAACAATTTTGGCATAGTGACAAGGAGCACCATCATGTTGATAGACGACGGGGATAGGATTGTTAGTACCGTCGTCTATCAACATGATGGTGCTCCTTGTCACTATGCCAAAATTGTTCAGGATTATCTGAATGGACGTTTTCCAAATCGCTGGATCGGACGCGGAAGCAACAGACCTTGGCCAGCGTGATCACCAGACTTAACCCCTTTAGATTTCTTTGCATGGGGCTTTATCAAATCGCACGTCTATCAGACGAAGATTACGAGTCTTGAAAACTGACGTACACGTATACGAACTGCTGCAGATAACATAACACCGCAAATGCTCCAGAATGTTTTAGAAATGCTGCGGAACGATTTGAGCTGTGCAGGGATACTGATGGGCGTCACGTCGAATCCTACTCTTAATTATTTAATAAATGTTACCACTTTATCATTTTATGATTGAATTCCATATAATTTCCAAGTGCTTCACAAAAATAGATCCTGACTTTATGTACACCCTGTATAGTATATATCACATGAGTGGTAAACTGTTGCATTACAGTTTGTTTATAATATAGTTGCAGCTGAGGCAGAGAATGATAAAACCTCTGGAGCGCAAAAATAAATTAAAATATGCGACAACTGACGATGGAATTTCTTTGGAACATATTACGTATATATATATATATATATATATATATATACAGGGCGTCCCAAAAAAATGTATACACACTTTAAATACTTATAAAGGCAGTGTTTATTAAAATACATTTCATTTTCAAAATGTAATAGAATCTACAGACATTATTTAATTGTTTTGTCAACGCCTGTTTTCAAACTGACGTCCGTTCTGGTCCAGGCACTGCTGATAACGCGAAGCAATGGAATCGCAAACATCACGAAACATTTCGTTTGGTATTTGTGTGCATTCTCGTTCAATGGCTGCTCTCAATTCAGCGACTGTTGCAGGTTTTATAGCGTAGACTTTGTCTTTTAAGTATCCCCATAAAAAAAGTCTAGTGGTGTGAGGTCTGGTGAACGCGGAGGGTATTCTACGAAACCCCTTCGTCCAATCCACATCCACATCGTGCCAAGTACCACTCGCAATACTCCACTCTTCGGTCCGGATCATCTTCATTAATAGCATGGACTAATCTTGGAATGTAACTTTTCCATTGACAGCGCTTCAAAATGCGTTGGACAGACGATTCTGAAATTCCTACCTCACGACTCGCTTGCCGCACAGATTTTCTTGGACTTTGGTGATACGTTTCCAGTACTCTTTCTTGCTTTGTGGGGCTTGTCGATGTCCGTGGTCTTCCGGAACGCTTCTTGTGGACATTCTGAACAGTTCCATCGGCTTCAAACTTATCTCTAATTCGAGTGATGGTAAGTCGCGTTGGTGGATCTGTTTGAAACTCCCTCCTAAACTGTCTTTGCACTTCAACTGCGTTTTCACACTTCCAGTAGCATTTTAGAATGAATTTCCTTTGTTCAAAGCTTAGTCTGACTGCCATTATTAATTCTAATGGGTTTAACTTGGAAAGAAAGAAACATCAATTGAGCTATCAGCTGTTAAAGTGTGTATACATTTTTTTGGGACGCCCTGTATATATATATATATATATATATATATAATATATATATATATATATATATATATATATATATATATATATATACAGTGGCGCAAATAAGTATTCGTTCAGAGAAATATTTCAGTTATATTCGTCCTTGTACCATGCATAGGATAGTTATGAAAAGTTTACCATTCGTTTGGAAAAATTTAACAAACAAAAAAAATATATTTTAATTCCAATATGAAAGGTGATCCAGAGAAATGGGACCCAAAAGAAACCCCTGTAACTCTTAAAGTATAAGTCCTTTTATAAAATCATACGCATCATTCGAAAGAGGATAGTTACAAGTTTGTACAGGATTGTATAGGTTTTGACAATACAAGACAAGATAAGATACAAAACAAAATAAAAGTGTTAGTTAAAACTAACCCTTCAAGATGACTGCATGGACTGTGGAACAGCTGCGTTTCATAACTGAGCAATATTATGAGCATGGAAGAAGTGTAGTTTCAGCTCAAAGATCTTTCAAGACAAATTTTCAGATGTCAAAATCACCTTCTAAGAAAGTAATCCGTCGGTGTGTCAGAAATTTTTCCCTAACTGGCAGCATTGGAAAAAGAAAACCAACTGGAAGAGTGCGCACAGCAAGGATAGACGAGATCATTAACAGAACTCATGAAATTGTACAGGATAATCCTAACATAAGCATCAGACGTGCTTCTCAGCTGCTAGGAGTTGGATATGGAACAACACACCGTATATTCAAGCAAAATTTAATGCTCTTTCCATATAAAATTCAAACAGTGCAACAACTAAACGATGGAGATTTCGCACGAAGACGACAATTCTGTCAATGGATCCAACAGAAGGTAAATGACACCACCAATTTTCTAGCAACTTTGATTATGTCAGACGAAGCCCATTTTCATTTGAATGGAACTGTAAACAAACAAAATTGTCGTTTCTGGGCAACAGAAAATCCATTGAATATTACCGAAGTCCCGTTGCATAGTCAGCGTGTAACTGTTTGGTGTGGTCTTACTGCATCTCAGATCATAAGGCCGTACTTTTTCGAGGATTCCACCGGAAACACGGTCACTGTAAATGGTGATCGCTACGAAAAAATGTTGACCGATTTCCTTATTCCTAAATTAAGAGATCTTTGTCTAGAAAACCACTGGTTCCAACAAGACGGAGCTACCTGCCATACCACGAGGAACTGCATAGCAGTTTTGCGTCAAACGTTTCCAGGCGAGTTAATCTCAAGATTTGGAGACGTTGAATGGCCCGCAAGGTCTCCGGATTTTTCTCCCTTAGATTATTATCTCTGGGGATATTTAAAGAGTAGGGTCTACAGAAATAACCCAACGACCTTGCAAGAATTGAAGGCCGCCATCACAAATGAGATACAGGCCATACCACCGCACACTCTTGCAAAAGTTATGCAGAACTTACAAGCGAGAACACTAGAATGCTTGGCAACTAATGGAGCACATTTGAAAGGAGTCATTTTTAAAAAATAAATATTTCATAATAAACTTGTAACTCTACTCTTTCGAATGATATATAGTTTTTATGAAAGGAATTAAATGTTAAGAATATTTGGCTTTTTTTTATGGGTCCCATTTATGTGGATCACCCAGTATAATGTAAAACATAAAAGAATTTGAGGAAAATAAAAAAGTTAAAACGCAAAAATTTCCGTATTTTAATTTACAAATTATTTAATACTTTATGTGTCCAGACTGTCCACCTTAGGCTTGAAGAATTTAAAATTTTTGTTAGTGGTTGACTGTTTATTGATTTGAGACTGTTGGTAATTTTGAATTTTAGAATTTTCTCTTTGAATCTTCAGGAAAGAAGGACGATTGTACAAACCATAAGTAAGCAGTGGGTTGTCGTGGTAAAGAGCTGTTTACAGATCTTAAGAAATCTGTTATTGCTGCCTACGAGTCTGGAAAGAGTTATAGGAAGATAGGAAAACTTCGAATTCCATTTACGACGGTTGCTGCAGTTATAAAGAATGGAAAGGATTTGGAACAATCAAAACTCTACCAAGGTGTGGACGACCTTGTAAGTTTTCAGAACGTACAGTTAGACGGATTGAAAGGATGGCTGCTACGAATCCACGAGTAACTGCAGGTGATATTTGACAAACATCAAGACTGTCTAAGATCGATGTCCATCCCTTTAATGTACGTCGTACATTGAGAAAGAATGGTGTGAATTAAAGAGTTGTACGAAGAAAACCTCTGCTACGAAAAGCGCACAAAGAAGCTCGTTTAAACTATCCCAAGGATCATGAAAATGATGGATTTGCATTCTGGAAGTAGTTCTCTGGACAGACAAAACCAAAATTGAATTATTCGGGAACAACGAGCAACGTACATTTGGCGAAAATCAAATACTGCATTCGAGGAAAAAACTTTCTTCCTACAGTTAAACATGGTGATGGTAGTTTGCTTCTTTGTGGATGCTTTAGTGCTTCTGATCCAGGAAAGCTTGTTGTCATTAATGCAATCTTGAATTGAAAGAAATATCAGGAAATGTTAGAAGGAAATGTATTGCCTTCAGTTCGGGAGTTGCGAATGGGTCGCAAATGGATACTGCAACAAGAAAATGGTCCAAAGCATAAAAGAGCATCATGAAATTGCTTCAACAAAAAATTTCAAGCTTTCCTAGTGGCCCAGTCAAAGCCCAGATCTGAACTTAATCGAGAATTTATTGTTTGATTTGAAAAAAGCTGTCCGCAAGAGAAGCCCTTCGAATCTGAATGAATTGCAACAATTTTGTTTAGAAGAATGGGCTAAAATTTCGACTGAGAGATGTCGAAACCTTGTAGAAAAATACCTAAAACGAATCATTGAAGTCATTCAAGCAAAAGATGGACACATAAAATATGAAGTAATTTTGTAAGTAAATGTACGAAAACTTTTGCATTTTAACTTTTTTTTATTTTCCTCAAATTCTTTGATGTTTTATATTATATGTTGGAGTTAAGCTAGCAATTTGTAATTTGAGCTTCATGGTATAAAGCTTATATCTCATACCATGAAGATCTGAGAAAGAATTGTGGAAGCGAGATTGAGAGAGGAAGTAGCGATCTCTGATGAGCAGTTTGGTTTTATGCCAGGAAGAGGAACAACGGATGCAATATTTGCACTTCGACAATTATTAGAAAGGTACCGAGAAGGAAGAAAGGAGTTACATCTAGTGTTTGTAGACTTAGAAAAAGCGTATGATAGAGTCCCAAGACATGAAGTGTAGAGATGTTTAAGAGACAGGCGGGTACTTAAGAAGAATGTCAGACTGATCCAAGATATGTATGAGGGAGCTTTTACGAAGGTGCGAAGTAGTGTGGGGGAGAGCGAGAAATTTGAGGTACGAGTTGGTCTACACCAGGGATCAGCGTTGAGTCCGCTGATTTTTGATATTGTGATGGATGTGATCAGCAAAGACGTGATAGAGGAGGCTCCATGGACCATGATGTTTGCTGATTACATCGTGTTGTGCTCAGAAACAAGAGAGGGAGTGCAAGAGAAATTAGAGAGGTGGAGAGTAGCTCTGGAAACTAGAGTACTAAAAATAAGCAGAGAAAAGACCGAGTATATGAAATGTGCACCTGGAGATGAACAAATAGGAAGTGTCATGGTCCAAGAATTTATTATAAAGAAAGTTAAAAGTTTCAAGTATCTGGGATCAATCACAGAGGAGAAGGGAGACTTGGAAGGAGAAATAAACAACAGAATTCATAGCTGGAAAAATTGGAGAGAGGTATCAGGAGTATTGTGTGATAAGGTGAATGTGAGGATGAAGGGAAAACTGTTCAAGACAGTAGTAAGACCAGCACTACTATATGGGGCAGAAACATGGCCAATGAAAAGAAGCCTGGAAAAGAAAATGGAAGTGGCAGAAATGAAGATGCTCCGATGGATGTGTGGAGTGACTAGGAGGGATAGAGTGAGGAATGATTTAATAAGAGGACCAACCAAAGTAACGGAAATCTCCAAGAAGGCACAGGAAAGGAGATTGAGATGGTATGGGCATGTCCAGAGGAGGGAGGAGGAGTATGTGGGACGACGGATGCTGAGGATGGAAATTCCAGGCACGAGAAGAAGAGGTAGACCTAAGATGAGGTGGCAAGATAGACTGAAGAAAGATATGAGTGAAAAGGGACTGGAGGAAGAGGTGGCTCAAGACAGAAGTGAATTGAGAAGGCTCTGCAACAGCGACCCCACATAGAAGTGGGCTAATAAGGCTGCGGAAGAAGTTAAGCTAGTAATTTAATTTTTTTAATTTTTCCAAACGAACGGTAAACTTTTCATAACATATCCTAGGTACTTGTAGGTTATCTCCCCCCCACCAATTTTGACAGAATATTTTCGTTAAAACTAACGAAAATATCACGACTTAACCTAACAAATTATCAAGGGCGTACAGTTGATTTATTAGTAAATAGTAAATACTATTCCAGAAACAAACAATGTTATAATTAATAATAGATAAACTGTACGCCCTTGATAATTGGTTAGGTTAAGTCGTGATATTTTCGGATCAAGTAAAGATAAGCACCCCCAACCTTTTTTAGTTAGCTTTATAAGGCTAACTAACGAAAATATCACGACTTAACCTAACCAATCGGGTGCTACTGTAGTATTCGGTCTACCTACGATTGGTTAGGTTTAATCATGATATTTTCGTTAAAACTAACGAAAATATCATAACTAAACCTAACCAATCGTCAAGGGCGATTGACAATGGGATGTAAACAAACAATTAGTAAACAAGATAAAAGCTATAATTAAAAGGTAGACCGCCAAATCGTAGGTAGACCGCATACTACAGTAGCACCACCAATCGTTAGGTCAACTGTACGCCCTTGACGATTGGTTAGGTTAGGTCGTGATATTTTCGTTAGTTAGCCTTATAAAGCTAACTAAAAAAGGTTGGGGTGCTTATCTTTACTTGATCCATATTTTCGTTAGTTTTAACGAAAATATTCTGTCAAAATTGGTGGGGGGAGATAACCTACAAGTACCCTATCCTATGCATGGTGCAAAAGATCAAAAGATAAGGACGAATATAGCTGAAATATCTCTGTATAAATACTTATGAGCGGTACTATATATAGTGTGTGTGTGTATGTATATACTGTGTGTGTATGTATACTGTGTGTGTCGTGTGTGTGTGTGTGTATATATATATATATATATATATAGATATATATATATATATGTGTGTGGTGTGTGTGTGTGTGTATATATATATATATATATATATATATATATGTATGTATGTGTGTGTGTGTGTGTGTGTGTGTGTG